>BJCO01795865.1:0-11603 GCA_018326465.1 Flaveria floridana | reverse complement strand
CAGGAAGAAGCTGGTACCATCTATAAGACCTCACCAGAGGCAACTGCCGATGATGGATCCAATCCGGAGGCTGGAAGTCCCCAGAACCAAGAAAAAGGGGCACATGCAACTACTGAGCCATACTCAGTGCATGTACATCCTAACCCAGTCAGGATGTCAGGTGATTCAGTGCAAACTGATGATGACCTGAGCTTCTTCTTTGATGTAGTTGCTCAAAATACAATTCTTGAGGATGAGGTAAGCAGACTCAAAGAGCTGCTTGCCAAAATGTCTCAAGAAGTAAGTCCATGTTCCACCATACACCCACAGATGGCACCTTCACTTGAAGGTCTCACAGACACTCAGCCACTCCCATAAACTCAGCCACCTGCCCCTGCTTCTGGCACTAGTTCTCAGGAACAGAACCCCCTGAGCAATTAGTTGCTATCTTTCAACAATCCCTGCCTCTCATCACACCCATGATCACTGATATTATGATCAAAACCCTGGATGTGAGGCTCCCCTCTACTATACAGCCTGTGGTGGAAGCTGTAGTGGCCAAGACACTTTCTGATAGTCGAACCCTTGTAACTAATGCAACCAAAAAGGGGGAGACTTCAGTGAAAGTTACTAAGAGGAAGAGAGTAGAGGAGGACGTGAAGGAGAAAGAAGTAGAGGTAGAGGTGGAAAACAAGAGGGAGGGAGTTGAGGAGACTAAGAGGGTGAAGGAGAAGGAGAAGGAGGGAGCTGAAATGATTAAAGTGGCTGAAAGTCAAAAAGACTTTCATGTCACTTACAAGAAGAAAAAGGGAGAGAAGGAGAGGGAGACTGATCTAGCAGTCCTTGTCAAGGAGGCTGATGCTGAACATAGCCGATCAATGGATAACATCATTAATCAACTGTTCAGGTAAGGCTTTGACGCTGACACTGCCATGCTTGATCAGGAGATAAGAAAATTGGAGATGAAGGAGATTAGGATTACCGATGGACATGTTATAGCCAAGAGGAGAGAAAGAGACTTGAGGCTATGACAAGGTTTATTTCAAAGTACCTAGGGAGACCAGTCCTGGATGTCAAGTCATGGACCAGGCACAGCATCTTGGCTATAGCCACCAAGATCTATTCGGCTGGGGAATTCACTAAGGGACTGGTCATAGAATCCCCTTCTGAAGCCGGTGCTGGGAACAGGACTCTGCTAGCCAAATAAACCAAACCCTCACTCATAGCCAGATTGATAGCACAGCCTACCTAATTTCCCACACCAACACCAACCCAAACACAACCCACAAAACCAATCCCCTCACCATCAAAACCCATTGCCGATGACACACCCTTGGAGAAGAAGAAAAGGGTGTTGAGGCTATAAGAAGAAGAAGATGATGATGAGGATGAAGATAGGTTGCCTCTCTCTGCAGTCCTATCTTTACCAAAAGCCAAATCTATGCCCATCACTCCCACCTCACAGATGGAAACTGTGATGGTTAAGTTAGAAGAAGAACAGTAGAAGAAGCTTCATGATAATGAGATGCTGAAATCTATAGACAAAGCTTATGATGCTTCCTCATCGATAGTTAATATGAGGAAAGAAGCTCTGAGACTGCACACTCTTAGGCAAACCTTCCAATATCAAAGAGATAGAGTGAGATCTTGGCCTGATCCCAGGGTGGCTTACAGGATTAAAAAGAAAGACATACCAGTGAGATACAAGGGCGAAGTAAAGAGGATCATAGATGAAGTCATCACAGTGGCCATTGTAGTACCACCCTAGGAGATTGTAGAAGATTTCAAGAAAGCCTATGAGACTAACCAGCCACCCCAAAATTTGTTGGAGAATAGGGTGGTCAAGAAGGGGTTAGTCTACAAGAGGCTTGAGAACTTCAGAAAAGATGAGCTCAATCTGTTACTTAAGGGCAAACACCTGGATGAATTTGCCTACAGACAGATTACAATTGTTGAGCTCAAAAATGGTAAACAGGCCAAGTATGTCTCAGAGCTATATGGGCGTGAAGGATTATTTGAAGGTAAGGCTGAGGATCTTACCATGGAAGAACAAATGATATTCCTTAGAGCCTACACCAGATAATCCTACAAGCTCATATATGGGAAGTAGGTCTCATGGATAGGACAACAGCCCTGTGTCCAGTTCCCCAAGAAAGGGTTCCCATCCATACTATGACAACCAAATCTCAGAGACCTCTTCCCAGGCCAATGCTCAATTGCGTCAACTTCTGAGCTGATCTAGAAGGAAATAGACCAATATTTGTGCCATCAATAAGTGGAACAATAAATTGCTTAGAGGTTTTGGCTGCATTGGTTTAGGGGGAGTTGGTTACACCAAAAGAACCAATGAGCCAAGATCAGGAAAACCTCTAAGTCCCATATGACATCACAACAACTGCCGAAAGCTTCATCAGCAGTTTGACAAAGACTGAAGACTTCAACAGCTGAAGATCAAAGAACTGAAGAACAACAACTGAAGACCTCAAGTACTGAAGACACAAGTACTGAAGTCTGAAATACTGAAGATACAAGTACTAAAGACTTCAAGTACTGAAGACTCAAGTACTGAAGATCAACAGCTGAAGAACTGAAGTACTGAAGATGAATAACTGATGTACAAAGTCTGAAGACAAAGACTAAAGACATCAGCTGATGACAACTACTGAAGTCATCAGCTGATGAAATGTCTGAAGTTCAAAGTTTGAATACAAGTGCTAAAGCTTCAGAGTTTGTCACAACAGCTGAAGATGTCTTCTTCAGTTGTTGTGATGGTTTTACATTTCAGTAGTTTGTAATTTTCCTTTCAGTAGTTTGTAAAACGACTGAAGAGTTTGTACTTCAGTCGTTGTAGTTCAGTAGTTGTAAACGACTAAAGAGTTTGTTCTTCATTTGTTGTACCTATTAGTAGTTTCCTTTTCAGTTGTTGTAATAAGTAGTAACACTTAGCTTTTGTAAGAAGATGTCAGTTGTTTGACATCTTCAGTAGTTTAGGTGTTACTTCAGTAGTTTGTTAATAACGGTTTGATGTCACTATCAAGTGACATCAGCTGATGTCATTCTTCCTATAAAAGGAAGAGGACCTAATTGTAACCATGCCGAAACGTGTGATTCAATAGAAAATACCTTCTTGGCAGAATTGTTCTCTCTCTCTATAACTTTACTGTTACACGCAAAATCATTTGTGTTCTTGCTTGTTTGTCTAATTCTCGTGCTAAATCCGCTGCGAATACAACCTAATTGATCAAACTAGAGGCTTAGATCCTGTCATTATAAAAAGAATAAAAGTACAATAGTAGAAAGTTACAGACAAGAGACCTTAATCTATAGTTTAGGGATACAACCTAATTGATCAAACTAGAGGCTTAGATCCTGTCATTATAAAAAGAATAAAAGTACAATAGTAGAAAGTTACAGACAAGAGACCTAATCTATAGTTTGACAAACGTTTTGTCTTTCACTAACTCATCTAAGTTGGTGAGTCGTCAGAGATGGCAATGAAAAAGTGCATAAGCTTTTATCAAAAGGTGATTCAAAGAAAACATGTCTTCTCTGTCTTCAAAATAAATCCGTCTTTCGCTTTAGAAGACTTTGTACTTGAAGCTTTGAAAGACTTCCTCTTTGGCTTCGGATGATATGGTCTTTTGGTATTCGAAAGATTTTATACTTAGCGTAATTCACTGAGTTGTATAAAATCTTTTAAAGCAACTTCCTTGTACTTCATGCTTGCATACTGAGAGCTCTTTGGTTGCATTAACCTCTAAGTGTAATCCTTACAAACTCTCTGTAGGCTGATGCTACCAAGAAAAGAAGAGATCCTTGCGTCTTGATTTTCATCTGTTGACAGTCCTCTTCAGGATCAAGACCATTGACTTTTTCATCATTTAGTTAGGATCGCTCAGACTTTCATAGTATCTCCTCATGTCATAGATATCATGTACAGGGAGACCAAGAATGTCTTGCCAGAAGTAGATGTCTTGACTTCCTTGATCTTTAGTGACAAACCGTCTGTCTAGATTAGTGGCAAATGTCCAGAAAAAGATGGGTCTCTCAGTATCAAGAGGCTCTATGTTAGTTGGTCTTTAATGAGCAACCTCTACTTGATCAACCTCGGGATGTTTTGACCCATCCTGAGGTGTAGAGGTGGATGCCTTGAACTTCTTCTTCTTCTTGTCACCTTTTATGGCCATCCTTTTCCTCCTATTGAACTTTTACTGAGGTGACTGGCCTACAACACCCTATTGTTCTTGTACGTCTTCCTTAATTCGGTCCTTTTCCTTTATAGGTTTAGAAGAAGAAGGGTCAGGACGCTGCTATGGATCAGAAGATGAAGTTCGCTGTGGTCCAGCATTAGGTCTATGTTGCGTTATCACTTGTGGTTCAACCTTGACCTTAACTTCAGGTTCAACCTGACTTGGTGGAGAATGCAAGTCAATAATGTCATTTCTTTTGATCTTCTGCATGATCATTCTAATGTGCTCATCCATGGTGGATAGAGACATTGGACCAAGTCTCTTTCCAAAGAATCCATACAGCTTCAAGAAGCTCACCATCTTCTGCCTATCATCAGATTTCTTCAAGTTTGCATTGATGGTGGCTCTTGGCTTTGCAGCTTCTTCCCTCGTCTTCCTCTTAGCAGCCTTTTTCTGTTTCAGCACTTGTTGATCAAGGTACTAGAGATATTCAAACTCAATGAATTCACAGGATATGGGTGAAGGACTACTGCCTGATAAAGTCATGTGGGACTCAGATAGGTATTCATGTTCTACCTGTCTTGTTCCCTACCTACCGGAGGTTGTTGCTCAGTCAGCCTCTTTCTCAGGGATTTATCCTGATCTGGGAGAGAGTAGGAGATTGTTTGTAGAGTCTTTTTTTCTCCTTTCTTCTTTTATTTTAAGGAGCAATTCCTCATCCTCAGCCTCCTTTTTCTCCTTTGACAGCTCAGTATCAGCCAGTTCATTCAATTGTTCTAAGGGAAAAAAGATTAGTTCATCTATATTGTAGTTTCTAGTCCCTAAGTAGTTCAATCTAGCTTCCCTTAACTAAACACCTTGAGTGTTTGGCCTGGGGGCAGCATTGATTGTAGCTTGCGTGAAGCTTGGGGTCTCATTTGAATTCTCTCCCCTTAGCTTCCTCTTCCTCACTCTTTCATCCTCCTTAATCTCCTTAGGAGTCAACTTTCTTTTCCCTTTGTCAGTCACAGGCTTTGGTGACTCAGGGTGAAGACAACATTGCCCTTCATTGCTTAGTTCAGCACTTGAGCTGTGGCAAGAGAGAAGTTATGAGACACCTTCACTAGCTGGTGCCTCACTGAGGAAAATGCGTGTTGAAGTAGTTCCTGTCTCAAGGTTTACAAGTTCTATTACGTGGCCTTCAGCCAAGGTTTCTCCTTCGAAGCTAATATTAGGGTCCACCTAAACATCCAGTTGACTAATAACCTTGCCTGTTAGCCTTTGTCTATGTAGAAAAGTTCGAAGTCTAAACTCTTTAACCACCCTATCTTGAATCCTATAATCTAGTCTGTTAGCTTGCCTATCTTGACTTGGGTTGGCAAGTGACATGTAAACTAAAGAAAGACTTGAAGACTTCTTGCTGCCCCTGATGTCTAAGGAGTATCAGGGTTGTTCTATCAGCATCATACCTCCATCCTATTGACCGGGTCCGAGATAAGAATCTGAGTTGATGTGACTCAACTAGGATCGAATATGATGACTGAGTTAAAGATTATGTATCGGAAATATAGAATCAAAGAACATTTAATGCTGAAAGTACTAATCAATGCTTTGTATATTGATATTGATAAGCAAGATACAAGGTGTGCTAGGGTTTGCAGCACAAAACATAAACTTGAAACTTGAAACTTACAAAAGTAATGTATACTATTCTATTTATAGGCTGATACAATGCCTATACAAAATGAGTTAACTACCCTGACAACTATATATCAGAATACTAGTCTATGTACAAAATGATAATCAGCATTTGTAATGTTCATCCGTATTTCTTAATGTGGATGTGTCGGTCATCATCAGTATCTCTTCTGTTGTGCTTCCACACTAGGTATGTCATCAGCATTGCTAATGCAGATGAACAAATACTTAGCCGCATTTTGTTCTACATATCCACATTAATAAATGCGGATGAACAAGTACTTGGCCGTATTTGTTCTTTCTCATCCGCATTGACTAATGCGGACAGCCGGACTTTTTCTTCTATTGTCTTCACCCGCATTACATCTTCGACTTGTGCAGATTTTTTCCAACCAGAACAACTTTCAACCACCTCTTGAATTGGCATGTATAATTCTTTCAGAGTCTAACAATACCCCCTAAGGATTATACATCCTTTGTACTTCAAGGGTTTGAGGGTGGTGGCAGTTATGAAGATTCTAGTGGTTCTTCTAGTGCAAGTGCTTATCTTTCAGGAACCTGGACTGTTAATGGAGTTGGTGCAGGTTCAGGCTCAGGAGGCTGTTGTAGTTCAGCCAATGAAGGATCAAGTATTGCTTTGATCATATTTGAGAAGTCTATAGCCTCATTCATCTTGTCTCGGCTAAGAACATGGATCTTCATTTGACTCATAATGTAAATTTTCTCAATAGGCATCTGTCTTAGAGATATGAGTTCCCACATAGATACAGTGGACAACTCATCTCTGTGGATCAGTAAAGAACCATCAGCATCTTCAAGCTTCACTATGTTTCCCAGCTAAAGAGGAACTATTTTTCTTTCCCTTTGTTATTTCCTTCTGTTGATTCTATCATAGGCTATCTTGAGTATCTTGATGCATTAAAAAAGAAATACATATTAGCTTCTCCTAACTTGTTATCTATCTCTCCGAAGTGTCTTTTGAATATATAGTGGATATAGGATTCATCTAACTGTCTCACATCATATCCACTAAATAGCCTTATTTCAGATCCTTCTTTTCCTACCCATTTCCTTTTAATCACCAACTCGTAAGTCTTTTCCTACCCATTTACTTTTAATCACCAACTCGTAAGTCTTCTCACAGAATACATCGGAGATTGGTTTCGACTTGTGGGTTCCTGCAACCATCTTTCCTTTTAAAGATTATGTTGGTTTTACATTCAACTCTAGAACACCAACTCTCTAGTTCCTTTCATTTTCTTCTTCTTTTCTAGTGGATTGTTGAAAGATTTGTCTTTTCTTATGCATATTGCCTTCAAAGGCTTAAAGTTGTTTGTTTTCTAGAATGTCTTCATTATATCTTCAAACTCATATCCTCTGTACATAGTATTATGATTGATCAATTCCCGCTCAGCTAATTGCTTTAGATCATGTATCTACAGGGAGTTCACTAAGGCAGTATACTCAGTGAAGAAATAAACTAGCCCAGAGATCCTCTTCACCATAAACATATTCCAATCACTATTATACTTCCGGGAAATTATTTTCACATCCATTTTCCCTTCTGGAGTAGACACACCCCTAATCATTTCTAAAGTGATTAACCCTTCATGGAACTCCTCTTGAGAGGGTTCAATAAACCATTCAGGGTGTTTATGCAACATAGGTGCTAAGACGTCATGGTCTTTGGTAGTGAATTGGATATCCTGAGCTGAAATTCTTGTTTAGGGCTTCCTCATGCAACCTCTTCTTCAATAGTCTTTAATCTTTGTCTCTTTTCCTTGACTATATTGAGAATTGCAGCTCGGAGGGAATTATCTTAATGTTACATAGCTTTTTTTTAGTGAATCCTTGATCAGAAAGATAATCCTTCATTTCCCTGTCTGTCATGCTGTAGGGATCAGGATACTGGGATTGAGGCACTTGGGTCTGTTGATATTCTATTGGAGTGAATAAGATTGAGCATCAGACTGTCACATCATCCTTTTTTAGCTTTATCTCTTTCTCAGTTCTTTTTTTTTCATAATCAGTGACAAAGGGAGGGTCAAGAAGTTTGTGCATCTTGTTTACTTCTTCTACCATTCCCTCATAAGTCTTCATCAGCATCATGGCTTTAACCATAAGATCATCAGTTTGTGCCTTCTCAACCATCTCCTCAACAGACGAATCAACCTTTGCATGATTGACGTTGAACAAAGGGTCATCAATTAAGCTTTCATAATATATTCCCCCCATTTCTCCTACTTTCAAAACAATCACCTTAATCTTCTTCAATTGTTCCTCAGCCTTCTCATGCTCATCAAGAAATTGAGCAATTGTAGCAAGGCTTCTTAGATCATCTTTTTGCTTCTTAGGAGCTAGTTCCTCTTCTACCACAGACATTTTGCCTTTGGCATTTTCAGATAAGTACTTCCTTTTTCTGGAGTATGTATGCATACGAGGACCAGAAGAAGAGGGTATAGAGGCTTTGGCTTCCTTTTGCTTCTATTCTTGTTAAAGTTTTTCAGCTTCCTCTTTTTCTTTTTTAGCAACTTCCTTTTCTCTAAGCTTTTAACACAGCTTCATTATAAGTTCCTTCTGTTCATCACTCAACATGACTGTAGGAACAAGCTGTATGCTTAATTCTTATTCTAATGGCTCAGGGTTAGGGAGAACTACAACTATTGGTTGAATTGGAGCTCTAAGTTCTCTAATAAAATCCCAGAAGTCTTTATTAATGATAAACTCTCCAGAAGAATAGATGTCTAAATCTCCAATCAGCTCTTTCATCTCATACTCCTTATCAAGTCTTTCTTCAGAAGTTGGATCAGACTAGGCAACCATTGCTAGGCTTTCATCTTCCTCCCTAAACACAATGTGTTAAGATTGCTCTTTAGTTTCTGTCATTCCCTGTCTCTTTGATGGTGTATGGCCATCATCATTATTACTGCTCCCACCAGAGACATATTCAACTTCTTTTGATTCTTATTCCTTTGATGGTCTACGTAAGGCCCAGTTCCCAGAGACCTCACAGTTAGACAATCATAGCATTTTTATATAAAACCATGCACATTTCATAAAAACATTGCAGCAGAATTAAGTTAACAAAAACCATTCATTTCATTGATAAATATTGTTGTTAAGCAATACAACACTATTAAATTACAAAAGTGTCATTCAATTGTATTACAAAACAACAATATTATTATGTGTAAATGGAAGCCAGTCTTGCCCTGCCGAGTAGCCTCCCCTTGTGCCATCCTCAGCAACATTACCTACCAACTGAAAATGCATAAAAGTTAGCGTTGCTGAGTGAGTTCTAGTTTTAAAGTATTGAAAACACTTTTTACAGTTTATATACGATAATACTCTTTCTTATCAAAATACTCTCCTCACTTTCATACGTGATCATTCATCGGTCATACAACAAGGCATAACCTTATTCATCATTCATTATCTCACGTATTCGTTCGTTTCGTACTTTATCATTATCTTTCACGTAATCATTCGTTTCGTACTTTATCATTATCTTTCACATAATCATTCATTTCATACTTTATCATTATCCTTCACTGTTTCTAGATCCTGTCAAAACTTTACCCCCATCATGGCCTGAAGCCACCATTCTGGGCACAAAGCCTAATCATATCCAGGCACGAAGCCTCATCATATCTAGGGACAAAGCCTCATCATTTCTGGGGTAAAGTGACAAGGATCCCGTCTCGTACTATGGATTAGTCACCAAGACTGATCCCCCTCTGTCTAAACCCTTATGGGTTAGCCAAAATCGCACGCTGTAATACACAGAGTTGAGCTGATAAGTGTCATGAGCTGTGACCCTCCTTTCGTTCTGCTTGCAAGCCTTTTCTTTCATTCGTTCTTTATGTTCCACATTCATTATCATTAATCTTATCTCTTTCTTTAATGAGAATACTTTATGTTTATGATTATAAAGACTCCACGTAAAGTCACACATCAATATAAATAAGGAACATAAGAACAGAACATAACCATGCATAAAATAGGCACATATAAGCCTTAAGTCAAACAAGGGTCAAAATCCTAAACTTCTGATCCTTCTAAAAGTCTTAGAAAAGTGTTCTGGGCGTTCTAACACTATGCAGGTGCATGAGGCTGTTTAGGCGTTTCAGCACTATTTAGGCACATGGACTTAACACTTAGGCATTTAAGCCAAATTTCTAGGCGTTTCTACTTTTCAGGCACATGAGCCTTTACTTAGGCGCCTGAGTAAACATGTTGGGCGCATGAGCACTATTGGGGCACATGACCCCAGTACATAGGCGTCTGGCCAAGCAATCTAGGCGCATGAGCTACTGTTCAGGTGCATGGGGTACACTTAGTCATTCTAAGGCATAAAAGTGGGTGCATGGGGTACTGTTTAGGTGCATCAGCCCTACTTAATCTTTTTAAGTCTATTTTCCAAGCGCATGAGCCCTATTAGGGTGCATTACCATACTTAAATTTTTCTAAGGCAGATACATTAGGCGCATGGGCCCTGTTTGGGCGCATGACTACCCACCTACTTGTTTCTAAGTTGTTTTTTAACCCCCAAATATCATTTCATCTTGTTCTAAGCTTGTTACACCCATACTAAATCTCAAACAAGAATTTACAACCATAAAATATCCACATACAAATATGAATACGTATGGTTATATATACAACAGTTATAAAATATTTTGTACATACATTTTCAGCCCAAGAAGGTTGTAAAACAAGTAAAAGACGGGGTCTAGAACTCACCTAGGCTACTTCCAAGTTGAACTCCTTCAACTTTGAACTTTCAAATGTTTCTAACACCTAAACATGCCAAAACACATAACCCGAACACATATACACACATAAGAACACATAGAATTCGGTTACATGGTAAAAAATCCATAAAACTGAACCAAAAACTCATAAAACAATATTTATATGGTTGATTGGTATTGAAACTTGAGAATCCCATACCTCTAGAAGTTGCAAATGGTTGCAACCATCAATAGTTGACCACCTTATTAATTTAAATCGTGGGATAAAGGTCACCTAACCACTATTTAAATGTAATGTTGGGTTCTAGATTTTAATATGAAAATTACCTTAAAAGTTATTAATTATTAAAATAAAATATCGAAAATACTAAAACTGATCTTTGTTAAATTTTGTAGATGGCCACCAATAATAATGACAATCATGATAATTCATCCACGTCCGCCCAATCTTTACGAGCGATTCTCCAAAAGAAACGTCTAAATCATAACAATTTCATTGATTGGTATTGAAACTTTAGAATCATTCTCAAGCAAGAGAGACGATCATATGTTTTAGACGACCCTATCCCCGATCAACCTACTGAGGATGATGAGGAGGCCTATAACGATTGGCTGAAGTACACTTAGGACTCCGTCCAAGTGTCTTGCCTTATGCTGGCAAGCATGACTCTAGATTTCCAAAAGGAGTATGAACATCACGGAGCTTATGACATGATAACCCAGCTGAAGGAAACGTTCCAACAGCAAGCGAGGGTTGAGCGCTTCGAAACGGTTTGAGCACTCCATGCATGTTGTATGGAGGACAACCAATCGGTTTCATCTTATGTACTTAAGATGAAAAGCCACATTGACCGCCTAGAAAGGCTTAATTGTCCCGTCTCGAAGGAATTCGCCACGGATTTGATCCTCAATGGCCTTACGAAGAAGTTCGAGACATTCGTGTTGAACTACAACATGAATGCTTGGGACAAAAGCATTGGTGAGCTTCACTCAATGCTCAAAA
>BJCO01795815.1:0-20766 GCA_018326465.1 Flaveria floridana | reverse complement strand
TACAATTACGTGTGCACCCGTGATTCTAATTTGCTTTGCATGGTCACCCATGGTTCCTCCTATTCGAGATAACATACCTTGTCAAGTACCGAGTGTTATCAATGATAGAGGTATCAAAGATATATTCATTATACCAAGGGTCAAATAACTAAGGTTGTACTAAGGTTGTACAAAGGATTTGGTTAAGATAACAACGGGGAATCAAGACGATTTGGCCATTTTTCCTTTGAAGTTCTAGGCGTTTAAATGTCTAAGTCCGATTCTCTGATAGACTTTGAATATCTTAGTTGCCCCTCGTTTACTGCTCAGACTAGTGTAGAAGATCGGATATGTTAGGAATGGTAACAAGTGTGAAAGAGTTGGAAGTGTAAGGTGTTGTTCTCTTTGTTTGTCATCGTTAGGCTAGTCGTGCAGGTTAGAAAGGTTTCTGTGTTCGAAAGTGGTAATGTTAGGTTCAGTTCGTCGTTGCTTCAACTCCGAGAGTGAAGAAACAAGTGTAGATGTTGGAAGTGAGCGAGCGGGATTCTCCGCCCCTCTGTTAGTTGGTAATGATACATGTGACATACTGATAATGTTATGTTCGTTCAGCAATGTAATATTAGTATGCCGGGAGGTTGTTCGTACAACAGTTGCAATCATGTAAAAGTGTATGTGCGATACTAGTGTTGTGTCTAAGGCTATAGTCTAGATGAAATGCAATCCTAGTTCTCTATAACCTGTGGATCTGATACCAATCTGTCACACCCTCAATTTCCACAAACGGGGTTTTACCGTTAGCCATGTGACATACCAGGATCTCAGACACAGTCATATCGAACGACACTATATGAATTTAAAAATAAACATTTGACTTCATTCAGAGGAACATAAACGGAATTAACAACAGTGCGGAAGCGTATACTTGATATGTAAATCCATTACATGAAAGTTACAAGTGCCAAGTCTAAACAAAATGTTCAATGCAAGAAAATAAAACAGATGAATGCATGTCCTGAGTGCGTTCCTGAAGTGTGCATCATGAGCTTATGCGTTCCTGTGACCAGAGAAAACATGCTAAAGTGTGTCAACATAAAGTTGGTGAGTTCACACGTTTAATCAACAAATAATGTGTCAGAAAGCATTTCAAATGGTAAAGTAATTAAAGCATATTGTTAGGTAGCTAGCCTATGATCATGTTACTTAGCGTTTCGAACCGAAGCTGACTGTTTGCGTGTCCTATATGATGTTGTATCCCCATCACGTCTCACCAGACAGTGACAAATGTTAGGTCAATAATGCACCCGTTTGACCTCCAATCAAGCTAGCGCGACTAGCCCGGGCGGGGTTTGTCAGACCCAGTAGTACTACTCAGAATTACCTCGCTACACATTACTAACGGTTTGACAATGTCAGGACTGTTATGTGTGTTTGCACTAACGTAACAAGCGATATCAATAATACTAAAACCATTTATGTAAATATGTTTGCATGTTTTCTCCCCCAAAAGGAAAGAAAGTAAAATAGGGGCCGTGAAGACTCACAGATAGTGTAGTAAGTATGTCGGATGGAAGCCTCCCAAGTGTTGTTTACAATGAACTGTCAAATACCTATTGACAGTTATGTTAAGCATTAATGTTGTGTCTAGTGTTAATAGAAATGTTTAGTCGGGTCGGGTCGTATTGATTCGGTCGTGGCTGACACACACACAAACAAGAATACACATATCAGACCTTATGTAGATCCCAAATGGGTTGTCGTTAATTGTAAACGGTTAGGTTATTTTAGATTAAAAAAGTATGTGCTTGTTGATAGCGTTGACTTTAATCTTTATGGTCAAGAAATGACACTTTATTGATGTTACCTTATCATCACATGATTGGCACACCGCACACAAGAAGAATTCACTCACAATGACTCCAATCGCATAACAAGACTAGATGCACGACTGGACACTTCATCCGCACGAATGGGCCTTCAATCGTACGAATCAACTTCACTCGTACGATTGAACCCTCATTCATGCGACTCAGCATTTAGTCGTACCACACATCACTCATTCACACGACTCAACGCCCATTCGCACGACTGAACCTTCATTCGTGCGATTGGACCTTCAGTCGTGCGATGCACAGTCGTACACATTCATCCGTTTGACTCAATCGCACACACCCTCAATCGTATGCATTCAATCGCACGACACACACATACGCCTGGACTCAGTCGCACGTCTCACCCCAGTGGCACCATTCAGTCGCACGATACGCCCAGTCATACGGCTCAGTCGCACGACTGGCACAGTCGCGAACTGTAGCAGATCACGACTGCTGGTGGGGCTGAACAGCCTTCGGCTGTTCCGTGCATGGTTTTCGCACATCAAGGACTTCTAAAAACTCTTTTCTAACATGTCTAAGTAAAATGCACATGCTGATTGACCTCACACGCACCCCCACGACCACATGCATTCGGGTTGAACCCAAGCACCCGAAACCCCAAATTCGCAGAAGTGAAACGCAATAAAATGGACGACCGAGGTCGCCTACCTACTGTAAGTGTGTTATCCCAGCTGTAGCTACGATTTCCCTGGTGAAAACGAGCTCAAACGAGGTGATTGTTGGTGCTAGGAGGTGGTAGATAGGTGGAGGAGGAGATGGTGAAGAAGAAGAAGAAAAGGGAGTGGAAATGAAACTTAGGGCTGGTAAGGGGTTTATATACCCAGCCCTAGTTTGGCAATTTGTCACGTTTGGTCCTCGCACTTAGTCCCCGAGTTTCTGAATTTGTTTCGGTTGATAACGACGTAAAGGGGCGAGCTATGTTAATTAAGAGGATTCTATAAGTAATCTCGTTTATTTGAATCCTCTACAAACACCATTTTGTATTTTGAAAAACGGGGTTATTCCTCATGTTAGTATTACATACCATAACATGTTTAACGATGACAGTGTCGATGCTTGTAAATGTTTTAGGTAATAATGAGAATGTAACAATGATAATGACAACAGTCTGAATGGTGTTAACCTAAAGTTACGGTGTGTCACATTGTTGATTCTTTGATTTAGAAGAACTTGGTTTAATTTCAGATTGAACATCTTCAGGTGAAGATTCTTTTTCATTATCTTTCTGTTTCAGATCAACAGAGTTTGAATCTTCTGATATTCCTTCTTCAAGTTTTGCTTTTTATTTACTTTTAATTAACACTTCTTCCAACACAGATTTCGTTGGAGCACAAGATTTCTGACTTTTCTTTTTAGGTTCACATGATTTAATCTTTATGGGATAACCATTTTTGATCTTTTCATCGTCCTTTTCTTCAAAGATTTTGATATTAGCCTTTTCTTCTACATTGTTAGAATTCTTTTTTTTGTTCTGGTAAGCTTTGAGTTTTGTTTTGTTTTCAGGAGAATGATCATGCGTGTTAATGTTTTCTGGTAGAGTGTTGGTTATTGATTCAGGCATTGGTTCATGAGTGAATCCTAATCCTGCTTTTTGTTTATCTTTTCTTTCACTCACCAATTTTTCAACAATCATTTTTGAACTTTTAACCTTAGAAAGATCTACTTGAGTAGCAGCATGTGCTATCTTCTCCTATTCTAGATTTTTAGTCATTTCTTCCACTTGTTTAGAAATAATTTCTAATTCTTTTAACATTTTGTTCCATGATGTTTGAAGAGAAATGATCTTTTGATCTGGTATTTTATGATCAGATTTAGTTTATTAGCATTGACTCTTCTTGTTCTAGTTTCTCGCAAATTTTATATGAGTAGCTTCGATAGTATTCGACATGTTCGAAGCATGATTTGGTGCAAATTTTTTCCCTTACTTCAGATGGTATTTTAGGATATTTTGGGGATGAAGTTTCAGAGTTAGAGGATGAAGTTTCAACCTTAGGTTGATCAGACTGAGCCATCAAAGCAATTTCATCTGAATTCTCTTTAGGATCAGACTTGTCACTCCAGTCATACTCATCTTCTTCATTCTCACCTTCCACTTTTGGATCACAGTCCTCTGACCAATCTTCCCCTTGGATTTCTGCAATAAGAGATAAACTTGAGGTTAGATCATTTGTAAATTGCTTAGTATATACACTCCAGTCATATCCATCTTTCACACTAACTACAAGAGCTTTCTTTGGTTTATCAGATGATTTTGATTCATTTTTAAGCTCAAGCATAGGAAGACTTTGATATGGCTTTTGGAATGTCTTTTCAACTGATTGAAACCTCTGATTGCCAGAACTAGATTGAGCATTTCCTCTATTATTCCTGGAGCTTTGCATTCCCTAGAGAAATGCCCATAACTGTTGCAGTTGAAACACCTCGACTTTGACTTGTCAAAACCAACAGTCTTATTAACACTAGGCTTATATTTCCTGTTGACATACAAGTGTTTTGGTGTTCTATAGGCAATCATCACCATCTGCCAATTCAGATCCATCTCTTCAACATCTTTAGGATCCATTTCAAACAAATCCTACAAAACAAGATCTAACTGTATTAGATGACTACCTTGATATGCTTAAAAGCTTGCCATGAAAGCAGTAAAGGTAGTTTAAGACTCTTCATCCTCTAAAGGATATTTATCACATCTTTAACTTTGCTAGATTTGGCAGAGCTAACAGATGGAATCTCTGTTTGTGGCTTTGAACTTTGAGAAATAGGAGGAGACTGAGGTTGAGGTTGAGGTTTGGTTGCATAAGCAGGTGCACTAGTGAATGATGAATCAGTGAAGAATCCTGCTCCAACCAATTTATCTCCCTTCTTAGCCATGAAAGCATTCTCAAAAGTATTTGCAGGAGATGCAACAAATTGATACTGTGACATTGATGATGTTCTATCATTATTCCTTGAACTCTCTTCAATCTCCACAGATTCAATCTTGGCAATTAACAGATCTAGATCCATTGGAAATTTCTCTGTGTGCTTTAACAATGTCACTGTTTGTTTCCATGAGGATGGTAAAGCATTGAGAAGTCTAGTGTTTAGATCTTCAAGATCATATGTAATGCCAGCTGTTGACATCTCTGTTGTAAGCTGCACATATCTATTCATCATCTAATTTATGGTCTCACCAGATAGATGTTGAAAAAGCTCTAACTGCCTTTTCAGTTTTTGTTTTTTGGGGTTTTGTATCTCTTTAACTCCTTCACAAATGGTCTTTAAAGCTTTATACATTGTGAAACCAGTTTGATATCCATCAAGCTTGGCTAGGACTTCAAGAAGTAGTCCTTTACATATCAGAGAGTAAGATTTGATATCAATATTGACCTTTCTCATATCATCACCCTGCAGACCATCTGTAGGGTAGGGTTTTGGTGAATCTTTGGTATAGACAAAACCCCAGTCAAGCCCATCAGTGGGTATAGGAATGTATAGTCCTTTTTCAATAGATTTTCAAAGATCAGTATCAATGGAATTCAGGTGATATTTTAACCTAAGTGACCAATTTTTAAAATCTGCTCTGTTTTTAAGTTTAGGAACTCTATTTTCAGAATCTTCTGATTTCACCATTTTTATATTTTGATTTTAAGAAGAAGAAATATTTTTGTTGATTTTTAAGTTTTTGAATCAAAGAAATGAATTATAAATATTTTTGGATTTTTCGAATTTTTAAGAAAAATTTTCTAAGTGTAGAGGTTGATGCGCCTGAAAGGTGTTGAAACATCTCAATAGTTGTGGTACTTCTGGTTTTAACCTAGAAACGTCTAAGGGATTCCTTAGAATAATTCTTAAGAACGCCTTACTTTAGATGTGCCTGAACAGTAGTGATGAGCCCAAACAATTATGGGACGCCTGGGAGTAAAAAACGCCTAAACAGTTGAAATCCGCCTAGAATTACTTAGTTTCTGGGTAATTCCAAAGTGTCCATACAATTGAAATAAGTCTCAACAGTTGTAAAACGCCTGACCTAAAAACGCCTTAACAGTTGTAAAGCGCCTGAACAGTTGTCAAGCGCCTAAACACTTAGGCAATTTTTAGCAGTTTTCAACCCAAATGCGCCAAATTCATCCTGTTCTTATGAACATAACGAACTCAAATTTTCTAAAATTCTTCAAAACTTGATGAATTGATTAGAAATCTTCCAATTCAGTATTTAGTCGATTTTATGTCGATTAACAATCCTTTCACTTCAATTTCTTTAATTACAAACAACAAATAAGTGATTTAGTCGATTTTTAGTTTGAACATGAACACAACTTTCAAACACAAATTCAATCAATTCATTGAAATTGGACGAATTAAACCACTAATTGTGATTCAATTCATATTTCTGATGATGAAACACAACTGAAATCAACAATATTTTAATTGAATTGCTTATCAATCACAAATTCAAGTGATTTTTGAGTTTGTAAGTTCGTACAAGCTCAATCACTGAACCAATAGCTCTGATACCATTTGATAGGATCAAATGTATAGATCTGTGATGATATTATAAGGCAATTCAATCAAAAACAAACACAGTAATCAAATCAATACACAATACCAAGAAAAATTCATAGAAGTTTATTGATAATAGCAAAGACAATTACAAGTGTAAGTAATACTTCGTTCAAAGTCTCTCTAACCTACACAAGTCTAAGCTATTTATACTATCAATAAACAAGGAACTACTATTTACAACACTAGTTCCTATACTTTGACAAAACTTATACAAAGACAAATAAAGATAACATGTTAATCTTTAAGAAGTACTAACATGCTAGATAGAATAGTCATTGTAACAAGGTTTAATAGACAACACAACATTCACCATAATTTAACTTTCAATAATATTAACTTACTACATATCAATACAAACAAGTACAAGTTACATAGACATTTTAGACATTGCTTGTATCTTTGCCTTGATTGTCCTTTTCTTGTGGAGCAAAGGATGAGGCTCCTCAGTCTTGATTTTTCTTTGTTAACCTTTCTTTCTCTGATTTTGTTAATGTAGAAGCTTTGCCATCACCTTCTTCTTGGTTTTCATCATCACTCTCATCTTTGTCTTTTTTTCATCACTTCTATTGTTAACATCCTCATCATCTTCATCATCTGACCCATCATCGTTAGAGTCATCATCATCATCATCACCATCTCCATCTCCATTGCCTTTTATTCTTAAGGTATCTTCTCTTTTCCCTTTCAATCTCAACATGATCTTCTTGTTCTTATTCTCAAGCTTCTCAATCCTTTCATTAGATGTTATTAGCTACTGATTCTAAGCTTGAATCGTCTCATGGGTTCTAACAATAGCCAACTTGTTTGCATGGTTTCTGCCAGTTAGCTAGGCTATTTGTTGTTTTTTAGCAGCATTTTCAGCCATCTAACTGATTTATTTAGCTTGTTTTCATATTATCTACGGCAAGCAACTTCAGTTCCATCATGTTCAAGCTGGCTAGTTGCTCCTCCAAACCCACACTGGGCAGTGATGTTCTTTAAGGTATAGATGCATGTTGTGTTAAGGTGCCTGCATATAAGATGAAAGGGTTGGTAGTTGAAGTTGTGAATAAAGGAATGGGAATGGTTGAGGTTTGGGGGAGTGAGGTTGTAGTGATTGTAGGAGAGGTTAGAACGGGTATAGATGTGGTAGTGGGTAAGATGGTGGAAGTAGCAGTGGTTGTAGCAGAAGATGTTACAAGTTGTGCTTGAGCGGGCTTTTTAGTGTTAATCAGGACCAGCTTTTGATGTTTGCCCTTCTTCTTGTACCGCATTGCCATTCTATTCTTTCTTGATCCAGAGGTAGTCGATTCTTGACCTTTGGTGCTTGGTTGCTCAAGAATGTAATCCTTCCTCGGTATCCAAACCTTTTGCCTTTAATTGACGTGCCCCAACCATTTCATTTCCTCGGGCAGTTGCGATCTACGTTCCTCTAACCATTTCAGCAAGAGGTTCCTCATCTGTGTCATCCGATTCATCTATCAGATCATAGTTCTCCACATCATCAATAATTGGTGTTTCTTGGGTGGCTGATGATTGCCCAGAACATCCAGCAGCCGAAGAGCTTACTGCTGAGACACAGGAGCGACTGTGGAGGTTTCAGAAGCTTTGGTTTGATACGGAGAGTCTCCACCTCCTCCGTGACCTTCTTCTTGATCATCATCATCATCATCCTGATCGTCAGGGATAATCACGTTCTCCACATCCGAGTCACTATCATTGTGACGCCATTTTCTACCCACTGGCGCCACATAATCAACATTGACTAAATGACCAAACAATCTTCTAATAGGGGGCTTCTATGGTTTTCCTCTATACACCTTCATTTTTCCCAAAGTCGTATCATCTATAACCTCAAGAATCACTTCATCATCTTTATTCTTTGGCAAGTTTGGTAGCTTTTCATTTATCAGCATCTGTAGGAAATGAGGATACATGCAGAAACTATCTTTTCCCTACATCTCAATATTCTCCTTCATGTAGTTAAAGAACATCCTCGACAAGCTAAATGGATGATTCAAAATCAGTGCCATAAATGCATTTTTCATCTGATCACTCAACTCATCGAAACCGCCACGTCTTGAAGCAAGGCATCTGAGTATGACTTGTACCAAAGACTTGAATGGAGGACATATATTGCTCTTGTTCAATACCCCAGCATTGATGTCTCCAGCATATTTGATACACAGGAGGCAGCCATGAACAACTAGTGGATGTAGCTTGATTGGGTGTGTGTCATCTTTTCCCAATTCCAGAACTCGTCTTATATCATCCTCACCTATATCAATGTCTTCACCAAAAATCGAGCTACAAATCCTATAAGGCTCAACGCTTCTATCTACTACAGCATTCTCCCAGAACGTTTGCTGCATAGATCTGTAGGGGGTACAAGCTGTTGAAATAGCCTTGAATATCCTGGACCGGTTCAGGAAGTTGATGTTTCCAACAAACTCAGCTGCATTCCTCAAATTACTGTTCAGATAAGCATAAATATTGTGCTTTGTGTTCATTGTCCACCTTTCTGCCATTTTACCTATATCACAAACCACAAATGCCCAAAAACCATATGAGTACAGTTCAACACACGAGAAAGGTGTAAATTTTAAACAACCTCATGCTACAGGTCCATTCGTATGATTCGAATGTACGATTGAAATCAGCCGCACGATTGAGCATTCGACTGAACTTAATCGTGCGATTTAACATAGGATTGGGCCACTCTATGACTGGATGACCGATTGGTTCAATCGTGCGATTGAACCCTGCGAATGGTTCAATCGTATGATTGAAGTTCATCATGATGTCCATTCGTATACAAAGAGTTCAAGCCTAATAATTCTTGATTTTGGTTCAAATCGTTATAAAAAATTACGAGTTTGGTATCCTTAGACGCGTCTTGACCTGATAAAACATTAGGTGTATTTTAATTTCACTTTAATGCTCGTTATAGGTTTAATTTGATGATCTCTTTTTCGGGTTTGTAAGTGACTAAATTCACGGGCATTGGATCGGTTTAAGAAAATATAGATCATGCAATTCATTTCACAATTACATGTAACAACACACCAGTCGGTTAGAGATCGAAAGAACAAGTTTAGGTCACAAATCCAAATTCAAAAAGTTTTCACTCACTTTGCCGGTTTTCATACACGTTTGAAAAAGTAAAGACCAGAGGAGCGATTGAAACCCTTTTTATACTCTAGTTGCTTCCAATCGTGCGACTGGACCTAAACGCATGGTCCAGATGTGCGACTGCAGTCCAATAGCATGATTGAGCCAGTCGTTTTCTCCAATCATGCGACTGGTCCATACTCCTCCTTACAAACGTGCGTTTGGGCCATACTCATGATCTAATCGTGCGATTGGGCCATACGTATGGTCCAGTCGTGCTACTGGGCCAGTCTCATGAGTTCAACATAGGTTGGCTCAGTTTTGCACATACTTACCTCAGACGTAACCTTCTTATCTATCGATCATCTCAGACATGACCTTTTTATCCTTGATCACCTTAGATATGACCATTTTATCAATCAACTTTCATTTGTTAAAATTTCTGATCACCTCAGACGTGATCCTTTTATCATTCAGAAACAAGCTTTACATAGTTTTGATTCAGTTCACTTGTGATGTTCACGGAGTTTGATCTTGTCACATAGTCCGACACTGACACATTCCAGACACAAGCAAAACAAAAAAAGCCTTTAAATGTAAAACTAAAGTAAAATATAATTTTGTATTTTTATTTAAGGATAGTTGAAAACACAGTAAATTCATTTAAAGTTTTTCTCCCCTGAGCAGACCAGCTTTGAGCATTAACCTCAATTAGAGAAAGATTCATATGGGATCATACAGGCAAACACACCATTATTTGTGACTCGTATATATTCGATCACAGAATAACTTGTTTATACATTTCACATAATCTTTTTCATCCAAGAGTCAAGGGCACTAACAGGAGATCTTGCCAGAACTGTTACGCTGTACACTTTGATTTTGGACATCGAGAAATGCATCCAAGATGATTGTCAGTATATTTTTCCATTTAAATCCATACATAGATTTTTTACGTACATTGGTGATAGATTTTAGGTGTATTAGATCAACGAGTATTTGTGGTTCCCATGCATATATGGTAATCAACCTTCCTCAGGAGATTTTTGAGCGGTCCAGTGGTAAACAAAACCAGAGCTTCAAATTAGTGCTTTGCACCTCAGAGAAGATGCTTTTGTAAGGAATAGACTATTCTAAGAGATTTCACAGAGATGCATAGCCTCAGGTCAGTGGCATCGCATAACAGAGAGGCACAGACAAGAATGAATTCTTAGAATATATAGGTTATGCTTTGCCTCAGGTCAGTGCCACCGTACACCAGAGAGGCACAAGACTTATCTTCTTTTAGAGCAATTTGATAAGACCTTTTAATGCAACAATGACATTTGTCATCAACTTGATTACATTTAATCTTTTATTTTGAAGCTTTATGACATTTGTCATATTCATTGCTCAAGGTTTTGGTCGTTAGCACACATTTGTGGCTTTCATTTGCTCCTCATCCCTTATTGGAAATTTATTGATTGTGTAGACCAGGGATAAGATGGGAACCCACAACTAGATGATTGAATTAGTTTAAGTGAATCATCAATGATGTCTACTAGTCTATTGTGATAAATCTACTGACACATCGTATAATGGACTTGCACCCCCCAGACCTACTTTCTCCATGTAACTGCAGGAACAGGCTAGCTTACTATCATTTCTCAACTTATTAGGCTTTGACATCTTAGATTTATAATTTTTTGTGTTTACTAAAATAATCTAAATAATGCAAAAAGGAAATTATTTTTGGTGTCCCAAACAACTCGATGCTTGTGTAATATCATTTTTATAGTAATGAATCAATTTCTCTGGTTTGTTGTCTTTGCTTTCAGCTTGCCTATCCATCCCCCCTCTTTGTTTTTAATAAACTATTCTCCCCCTAAAATTTTAAAACAGAAAATATTTTTATGATTTTGAAATTTTGAAAGACAGAAAGTAAAAATTAGAACTAAAAATAAAGTTTAAATTAGACCTAAATAGAAATAAAAATAAGACCAATAAACTATGGATTTGATTCCTCCGGAATCACATCATCTTTCTTTTTGATGCCG
The DNA here is from genome assembly GCA_018326465.1 of Flaveria floridana. NCBI lineage: Eukaryota > Viridiplantae > Streptophyta > Magnoliopsida > Asterales > Asteraceae > Flaveria > Flaveria floridana. Next base: position 9,224 of record BJCO01795815.1, on the reverse strand, counting down.
CTGACCTCTAATAAATTGAAAAATCTCGGTTTATCAAAAGCTTTTGTATAGAGGTCAGCTCTTTGAAAGTCCATGTTAATTTTAATCACATCAATTAAATGTTTTTCAAAACAGTCACGTATAAAGTGATATTTTATACCGATGTGTTTAGTTTTGGGATGTTTGACTGGATTATTAGTGACAGCGATAGCAGCAGAATTATCAACAAAAATAGGAGTGTTAGTAAATTTCAAACCGTAGTCCCGCATTTTCTGTTGAATCCATATGATTTATGAATAACAGCTTGCCGCAGCAACATATTCAACTTCATATGTTGACAGAGCAACAGAGGTCTGCTTCTTGCATTGCCAAATGACTAACCGTCTTCCAAAGAATGGACACCCCGTAGATGTTGACTTATAGTTTATCTTACAGCCTCCATAATCCGAGTCACTATAAGCAGTAAGTTCAAAGTCATCATCATGAGGATACCACAACCCGAGTGTTAGTGTACCCTTCAGATAACAAAAAATCCGTTTCACCCCAATAAGATGGTTCACTTTCGGTTTTGACTGATATCTTGAGCAGAGACACATGGCATACTGATATCCGGATGAGAAGTTGTGAGATACATAAGAGATCCAATCATTCCCTGATACATGGTAGCATCAACCAGATCCCCACTTTCATCAGATGCCACATCGTGATTCGTGGCAAGAGGGGTACCAGCAACAGTGGCATTCTCCATGTCAAAATGACTCAAAGTGTCTCCCATGTATTTAGTCTGATGCAGAAAGATGTCAGTAGGTGTCTGATCCACCTGTAAACCCAGAAAGAACTTTATTTCTCCCATGACACTCATTTTGAATTCAGCTTTCATCACTGTTTCAAATTCTTTACATCAGTCTTCATTTTTGGAACTGAAGATTATGTCATCCACATATATCTGAACCATCAGCAAGTCACCATCTTTTTTCTTTTATGAACAACGTGCAGTCAATTACTCCCCTATGAAAACCATGTTTTAGCAAATGTGTGGAGAGTTTCTCATACTAGGCTCAAGGGGCTTGATGCATCCCATACAAAGCCTTATCTAATTTATATACCCTTCCTGATGATAAGGATCTTCAAGTCCATAAGGTTGACTCACCTATAAGATTTCACGAATATCCCTGTGAAGAAAAGCACTCTTCACATCCAGTTGGTAGACCTTGATTTTCATGTAGGATGCATAGGCTATGAAGATCCTGATTGCTTCCATTCTAGCCACTGGTGAAAATACTTCATTGTAGTCAACGCCTTCAACTTGTCTAAATCCCTAAACCACTAAACGTGATTTGTTTCTGATTATGGCCCCCTGATCATCTTTCTTGCAATGAAGAACCCATTTTGTTCTGATTACTTTGGCACCCTTTGGTCTATCAACTAGCGTCCAAACACCTAGTTTCTTAAATTGTAGAAGTTCTTCTTGCATCGCATTAACCCACGCCTCATCTTTGAAGGCATCACTCACATACTTGGGCTCAATTTGAGAAACAAAACATTTATACAGCCCATCATGAACAAATCCCTTTTTCATCACTGCTGCATAGTCTGCAGTGTAAAGCTGATTTCTTGTCTGTACCCTAGAGAGAAGATCCCCGATAATATTTTCTGTGGGATAATTCACACTAGTCCTTGTCACTACACGTTGTAGGAAAAACAACTTCATTTTCCAAATTAGTGATCACTAGTTCATCTTCTATAACTCTAAGTTGACTTGCCCCTGAAGATTCTTCTGAATCATTTCCACCCACTGGTGAACTTCCACTGGTGTTCTCATGCACCTCATTGTTTGAAGTGTCATTTACCTCTTCCTCATCGTCTGAGGAGTGGTCACTAATTTCTTGTTCAGTTTCTGAAGTCCCAAAAACGCCATCGATTGGTGTTGTAGAGCCAAAAGTCAGAACAGGAGTATTAAGAACATCATACATCATTTTACTAATCATTTCTTCTTCAGAATGTTCAGGAGACAGATTAAAGGATTTGAAAAATCCATCATAATCAAAGAATGATAATGGTCTTTTCCCTGCAGGAGGGGTGGTGTAGCGTTAAACATCCACATTGCACCACACTTTAACTTGACCTGTAGAGTTGTTGTAACCTTTTTGTCAGAAATATTGTAGCCAAGAAAAATGCCCTCCTCTGCCTTTTCACTAAACTTATGCATCTGAGTTTTCTTTAACAACATACATGGAGCTCCAAACGGTTCCAGATAGTCCAGATTCGGTTTACGTTTTCGTAGCAACTCATAACAAGTTTTACCATGATGCTTGACTACAAGTACTCAATTGAGAGTGTAGTAAGTATTAGCAACTGCCTCATTCCAGAACTGAACTGGCAGTTTTGAATCTGCCAACATAGTTCTCGCAGTTTCAATCAAGCTTCGGTTTTTATGTTCAGCAACTCCATTCATCTATGGAGTATAAGCGGAAGAAAATTGATGTACAATACCCTTTTCTCAGCAAAACATATTCATCCACTGATTCTTAAACTCTGTGCTGTTATCTGACCGTATCTTCCGCACTTTCAACTTATACAGAGATTCTAGTTTTGTAACTAAAACCTTGAATGACTCATAAGTCTCTGATTTTGCCTTAAGAAACATGACCCATGAAACCCTCGAGTAATCATCGGTTACCCCAAAGCAGTACCAGTCACCTGCAATACTTTTAGTACTAACAGGACCAAATAAATCCATGTGTAGAAGCTCCAGTGGTATCTTACTTGAATGAACTTTCTTAGATTTATGAGATTTCTTTATTTGTTTACCTTTCTTGCATGAGATATAGAAATATGGAAGCTAAAAATTTTTTATAGTAACTCCTTTAACTAGACCATTTTGAACCAAGTGGTTCATCTTCCTCGGATTGATATGTCCTATTCTCTAGTGCCACGAGATGGATTCTTTCTCTGTAGCATTAGACAAGAAGCACTGTGCAGCATATTCAGTGGTAGAAGCCTTTGACATGTCTAAGACATACAGATCGTTATATCTCGAAGCTGACATTAAAATTTGCTCCTCGGAAATAGCATACTCCTTCTTTAATATGTAGCACTTCTTATCATCAAACATCACTTTAAACCTTTTGTCGCATATTTGGGAAACTGATAATAAATGCTTCTCTAGTTATTGAACATAATTTACTTTATCAAAGTTCACCTTCCTGTTTCCCACTTCACCTTGTGTTGTTATATAACTCCTTTACTTCCAGCAAATGATATATGTCCCCCGTTGATTTGTTTGACATTGAAAAGGAGAGACAGATTCCCGGTAATGTGCCTGGATGCCGCACTATCAATAATCCAGGTGTTAGTGATAGCGCTGTAGCGGACAACCTGCACAATATAGAAATTATTAGTTTAGGAGTGGGACCCAAGCCTTTACGGGCTTAGGTTTCCCAGCGGCATCACACATTACAAACTCCACCCACTGTCCTTGTGAAGTTTTGAACCTACATCCGTTATCTTGTACTTACTCTCAGAGGCACTAGGTGATTTGGCTTTCCACGTGCTAGTTTTGTGTAATGGTTTTTTATGATAAACAGATAACTGGTTGATTGTTTAAACTTGTGGTTTGCTTTCATCACCACATTTCACTTTAGCCTTCACAGCTTTGCCAGTGGCTTGTCTGTGCTGCCTGTGGTGTGGCGGAGTGGTTGATCTTGATTTTGTAAACTTTGGTTTAATTTCATAAAAGTTTTCAACCCTCTGTCTAGGTGTCTGATAGTAGGGACAATTAGGAGATATATGTCCCCTTTCTCCACATCCATAGCAGGATCCCATTCGACTATCCTGGGAGATCTTTTGTGTGGTGAAAAGTATGATTTGGGATTGGTCTTTTTCTTCTCCATTTTAGGATTTTAACCTTCTTTCACAAATTTGATTGGTTTCATATTTTGATCAGCATGTTCTTTTGTTTTGTTAAGATTCTGATGATACATGTTTTTATGAATTCTTGGTTCAGAAATTTTTTGTTTTGAAACAGACAGTTTAGAACCTAAACCTTGAGTTATATGATCATCTTCTTCATCCCAAATCTCAATGATTACCTCATCTTTAGTGCCAGATGTAGATGCACTCTGGTCGATAACCGGTTGCACAGGTTTAACTGTGGTATCTGGATCACTAACTAAAGGAGTGGTCACCACATGATCCTTGATTGGATGATTATTTATGGGCCTACATTGTGTGTTTAAAAGGATCGCATGTGGTGGCGGCACTTCTTGATAACAATCCTTCCCCCCCCCCCATTTCTTTCTTTAACTAAGTTCTTAACGATATGAAAGGAACTTGCTAAGCTGTATAGTTTCTGATTTAAAGATTCAATTTCAACTTAAAGAATGGCCTTTTCTTTCTTTGTTTCCTCTATGGTTGTTAGATAGAACTTAATGTCATTAGCTTGATTAAAAGCAACAACTTCCATTTCCCTAAGTTGCTTCCCTAACACATCAATCTTTTCTTTGAAGCTGTTTTCATTTTGTTTTAGCACCCGGTTAGCTTCTGTGCATAGTTTTAAGTCATTTACTAAACTATCATTGTGATGTAACAACTTAGCAAATTTTTAAGTCTATGTTTTCACGAAACTTATTGCTCTCTACACACGCATGTTTATCAAAAAGGTTATCTTGGGTACTTAACTGTGACGTACCGGAGGTGTCAGCCATTAGAGCAAAGTGATATTGCTCGATATTTGTAGACTCTATGCTCGTAGCAGAAAATTCATCTTCAATCAAGTGTTCCACTACTTCCATGGCTTCCTCTATGTCTGAATTACCACTATCAACCATGTTTTCTCTTTCACTTGTTGAATCATCATCAAGATCATCCACCAAAGCCACATTAGCTTCACCATTAGCAATAAACCTGAAAGTCATGTCCTGTCCTTCATCTCCTTGAGCTACCATAGCTTTGGAACCCTGGCTTGTTGAAGTCGCTTTATTTTTTCTGTCTTGTCTGTTGTTTGAGGTGAAAGGATTACCATTTCCAGTCTTCTTAGGCTTCACATATTCTCTTTTAAAATAACCCTTTTCTCCACAGTTAAAACATGTGACTTTTGTTTTATCAAAACCAAAAGTTGTATCCTTGGTAGCAATCAGGTTTTGTCCAGTCTTCTTCACAAACTTCTTTGCTCTTCTAACAGCACTGGCAAGAGCCCACATTATGTCCATTCTCTCCAATTCAGCCTCATCAACTTGCTCATAATCTTCATTAGCAAGATGACAATTTCTATTTTTCCAGTAACCAACCCATCATATGAATACCCAACTACAGCTAGTAAGTCCATATGCTCCTTGGCAACTTTAATAGTAACATTCCCCAAGTTCTCAGTCTTTAGCTTTGGAATATTTGAGTCAGAGGTGTTGCACTGAGAACCTGATAATCTAGACGATTCACTTCCGAATGACCCACTCTGGGAATGCCCAGAGGAATTAGATACAAAAGTTGTCTGAATAGGTGCTCCTGAAGAAGCTGGTTTGGGAACAACATTATATAGAGATGGATTTTGAGTATATGATCCCTTCTTAGACTTGTATTTAAGCCTTAGTTCCTCCTCTCTTAATTTCAAGATAAAGTTGTTAATATCAAGAGTAGCTAATACATCATTTTGTATCAGATTTGAAACAAAAGGATCCCATTTATCTGGCAACCCATCAGCAAAACTTGCAACTTTATCTTCCAGAGATGTAGTAACCCCATGTGTATGCAACTCACTCATCAGATGATAAAATCTGTCTATTATATTGTCCAAGCATTCATTTCTGGTGGATGAGAAGTTGTTAAATTCTTTCTTGAGAGCCTTGGCCTTCAGGGCCTTTAAAGTAGCATTGCCACCATACCTCTTTTCCAAAGCCGACCATAATTTCTTTGACTATTTATGTTCTGAGAACTGATGAAATATGTCTTTTGGAATTGACTGGGTCAATAGAGCATATGCTTTCTTCTCAGCATTGTGAGCTACCTTTTGTGCTTCATTCATTCCACTTAGAGTAAGTTTAACACCATTTGCCCTAACAGGCATAGAATAACATGTCTAAATTGCTATAATAGGGTCAACTCCATTAAGATATATCTCAAAACGTTGTTTCCACTGAGGGTATTCATCCAAAGTTAACAGTTTTGGTGGTTTGCTACTGTTTTGATTTCATTTTGTAACAGTAACAAGTTTTGAATCCTTGAGTCCTTTCCAGAAGTAAAGGCTGAGTTCTGATCATCCATATTCTAGTTTGAAGAAACGCGAAGTCAATTAATCAAATCTGATCTTCTGATGCGACTGGACTCAATTGTGCGATTGTGTTCAGTCGTGCGATTGACTCAATCGTGCGATTGAAGGATACGACATGGTTTAATCGTGCGGATGACTCAGTCGGGCGATTGAAAACACTGATTTTGAGAAATTCAAGATTTTGATCAATTTTTGACTCAAAAACGATTTCAAACACACCAAGAACAGTTTTCAATCGAAAATTTTAAAACTTCCTGCTAATGCACACGTTAAAAATACGTTTTATACCAAATACAAGGAATTTTTGAATAAAATATGTTTATTTCAAACAAATCACCGATCGAATCCATGAAGAATCAAGAGCCAAGCTCTGATACCACTTGTTAGGACCAATTATGTATGGAGTACTAACAGATTCAACGTAAAACCGAAACAAATAGTGCGGAATCCTATTTGAATGGAGATCCAATCAGTGAGATCGCAAACCCGGATCAAGCTAAAGATTAAATAATGTTAAGAATAGGTATGAATCAATCCGGGATGAATTATGAAGTTGGAATAGCTTTAGAAATCGCTCTGGACAGCTAGGGTATGCAAAATCTTGAAGTGTTATGTTTTTCCATGAATTAAGTGGTATTTATAGGTTGCAGTATACAGTCGTACGACTGAATCATACTTATGATCCAGTCATGTGATTAAGTCATACGATTGATCCATACGTACGACTAATCCATTCATTTGGTTCAATCGTACGACTGAGTCAATCTTATGACATAGTCGTGCGACTGAGCCAATCGCCTGGTTCAGTCATGCTACTGTTTCATAAGCATGGATAACCATAAGACTAAGTCAAACACACTACCGAGCTATTACTTTGAATGACTTCTGCAAGCACATATATATTTCTTCACTCAAGCGTGTATATACAAGCGATATAAGATTACAATAAACATAATAGTAGATAGACATGCAAACACATATGAATTACCAAAATTCCCTTGTATTCAATATCATTTAGACTGAAAGATGTAAACATTAACAGGCACAATTAACTAGGGACAACATGTCTCAACAAGCACCGCATCTAGCAGCATCAATGTATTCAGCTTCAGCAGTTGATGTAGAGACACATGATTGCTTCTTGCATTGCCAAGAGATGATCCTTCCACCAAGAAATTGACATCCTCCTTGTGTGGATTTCTTATTGATGTTGTTGCCACCATAATCACTGTCAGTGTAGCCATAAAGATTGAAATCTTTGTTATTAGGATACCAAAGGCCCAGTTTGGGAGCTCCTTTAAGATATCTAAGAATTCTTTTAACAGTAAGTAGGTGAGACACATTAGGAGTAGCTTGATATCTTACATAGCTATAAGTTGCAAACATGATATCAGGTCTGCTTGTAGTGAGATATAGATCCAATTATTGCCCTATACTGATGCTAATCAGTGTCTTCCCCCTCAAAATCAGGACAAAGATTGTGATTTCTTTATATAGGTGTCTTGGATTACTTACAATCTTTCATCTTGAATCTTTCTAAGATATCCTTGACATACTTAAATTGATTGATGAAGAACCCTTCTTCCATTTATTTCACTTGAATTCCAAGGAAGAAATCCATCTTACCCATGGAACTCATTTCAAATTTCATCCTCATGATACTTTTAAAGTCTTTGCATATTTGTTCATTGGATGAACCAAATATAATGTCATTAACATAGACTTGTACAAGCACCAGTCCTTCCGAGACTTCCTTATGAACAATGTTTTGTCTATGTTACCTCTGGTGTAGCCATTCTTCAGAAGAAATTAAGACAATATCTCATACCACAGCCTAGGTGCTTGGTGTAAGTCATAAAGAGCTTTATCCAATTTGCATACATAGTTGGGGTGTTGTGGGCCTTCTAATCTAGGTGGTTGACACACATAGACTTCTCTGTCAATATCCCCATACCAAAATGCACATTTTACATCAAGTTGATGGACTATGAAGTTCTTGGATGTTGCAAAAGCAAGAAAACTTCTCACAGCTTCAAGTCCTATAGCAGGTGTAAAGACATCAGTGTAATCTATCCCTTCTTCTTATGTGTATCCTTGAACTACAAATCTGGCCTTATTCTTGATGATCAAACCTCTATCATCCCTTTTATTCCTGAACACCCACTTGGTGCCAATAAGGACTTGACCAGGTGGTGATGGACATAGGTTCCATACCTTTTGTCTTTTGAATTGAAGCAACTCCTCTTGCATTACTTTAACCCAGCTATTGTCCTTGAGAGATTCCTCCACCTTCTTAGGTTCTATCTGGGAGAAAAAGCATGAGTACAAACAGACATTCCCATTATGAATTTGTCTTCTAGTTCCCACACCTTCTGAGACATCCTCAATGATGTTTTTAGTTGGATGAGTGTTGTGAATCCTGAGTCTTGGAATCACATCTAATTGCATAGATAGATCCAAGTTTGAAAGGTTCTGCTTAGGATTGTGAACATTGATTCCAGCTGATGTCTCACACTCATTCAATAAGGACTGATTGAATGAATGAGTGACAGCATCAATGTTGTTTCGGTGTGAAACAGTGTTAACATTTGCCTATTCCTCCATATTACTGTTTTCATCAGCTTGGTGTTAAGAGTTTGAGTTATCAGCCGTTGAATTTTGAGGTTCCACTGACTGAAACCTTGTTGAAGCACCACCATTTCCTTTAATATTCAAGTGTAAGGCCCCGTTCCCGGGCACCTCACAGTTGGTCATTCATTGCACATAAAACATTTACTTTGCAGCGGAATTTAAAATTTTCATTAATAACTAAAAACATGTCATTTCATAACTTTACAACATTCATTTTCTTCTCAAAATACAATGACATGTCAAAATATGGATGCCATCCTCAACGAAACTGAGTAATCGCCCCGTGCCATCCTCAGCAACATACCTGCCAACTGGAAACACATCAAAGTCAGCGCTGCTGAGTGAGTTC
>BJCO01795789.1:0-13049 GCA_018326465.1 Flaveria floridana | reverse complement strand
TTAGAATGGGTTTGGATAAGCTTGGAGGTCGAAAATGGCAGATTGGGTTCGGGATGACTGCATTCTGCACTAGTTAGGGCTGGGCGACCGACTGGAGGCCATACGGCTGACGGGAGGGCGATTGGGGTTCAGTCGCATGATTGAGGTTCAGTTTCACGACTTGGGGTCCAGTCGCATGGGGAGTCATGCGACTGAGAGCCCAGTCGCATAGGTGCTCATCCGCATGAGGTCCATTCGCATGAGGTCCATCGCATAGTGTTCATTCGCACGATTGAGAGTCCATTCGCACGATTGGGTGTCCATCTGCATTGGTGTTCATCCGCATAGGTCCAATTGCATGATATTCAGTCGTATGAAGGCCGTGCGACTGAATGGTGCCCATACGCCCAAATAGGGTTGTTGTACCCGAGGAGTAACATAGGTAAAGTACTGACTTTCGGGGGAAAGTGCAGATGTAAGTTTTGACGTGGGAGTTCCCGTAGGTACACGTAAGATGACTGTGGGGATCTTAGAAGTTATGTAGGGCATGATTATGATGATGTTGCATGTTTATGCATGATGTATGTTATGTATGTTTGATGATGCCCTGTATAGTAATGCTATAGTGTATGTTGATGTTCCTTATTATGATGTATGTTTATCTTTCCCGTGGCTTTACGTGTTATGTTAATGAATGAAACGAAAGTATTATGTAACGTAAAGTGAAAGATAATGAAAGAGGAACATGATGAATGAATGCATGCATCAATAACGAATGAGAGTAATAAAGGCTTGCAAGCAAATAAAGGAGGTGAGCGACCTTGTTGTTGCAACAGACTCGAAATGGAATCCTTGTCTTGCGACCTCGGTAATCGTGGTTGTGTGCTACAAAGAGGGTAAAATCTTGACACTGGGATTAACCATTGTATTGAACCATCGCTGCATATCCTAGGTACTGTGTCCAGGAGGGTGCGGTGCACCGATATAGAAGGTTTATAATAGGCCTAGGTCCAGTACTACGATACAGAAGGATATTACGTGTGGCAATGGTACACTTAAACTTTACCTAAGGTACTGTGGCCAGGTGGTGCGATGCACCGTTATAGAAGGTTTATGATAGGCGTAGGCCTAGTACCACGAAACAGAAAGGTAAGGTTCATGGGTGATGTGAAGAAAAGAGGTAAAGTTGAAAGAGTAAGAAAGTTAAAGACGTACAATGAATGAATGAAAGTTAAAGAATGAACGAATGAAAGTAATGAACGGAAGAGTATAATGATAAAGTATGAAACGAGATCCTTGCCACTCGATCTCCGTAATCATGGCTGCGTGCCATGAAGAGGGTAAAATTGGACAAGATCTATATAAAAGCAAAGGATAACGAATGATGAAGATAATAATGATATTATCTATATGTACGTACGATGTGTGATATCATTAATGTAAAGAAACACTTTTAAATGAAAGTAAAGTATGTTTTATTATAAAACTAGAACTCACATAGCAACGCTGACTTTTTATTGTTTCCAGTTGTCAGGTAAGGTTGCTGAGGATGGCATGGGGTGGCTACTCGGCTCTTTTGGATGGCATTCTTTTGTATAATCCTTTTGTGATGTAATGCAACAATATATATTTTGTAATTGATTAACGTTGTATTAACTTTCAAAAGCATTTATAGTAAAATGAAAAGTTATTTCACAGTTTCCGCTGCATGATTTTAGTAAAGATTATATAATGATGTGGTTTAAGTGCGAAGATGACCAGCTGTAAGCGTCCTGGGGACGGGGCCTTACAAATTTAGGGGTGGACTGCGTGGATGATGAGTGACTAGGGCCTTACTTAATGACATGTTTTATTTTAATGTTGCTAAGATGGACGTGTAATTCCTACTCATTTTGGTTGAGTTATTAACATATATGCGTTGATGAACCGTTGATTAACCATATAGCGATTTTGATAGCTTGATTGCTAATGACTTGTAACTGTGGAAAGCATTAATGTATAAGTAAAATTTTCCCACGATCAAAGAAAGTGTTAGTTCTTGCGATACTCGAGGATATAATTATCGCAACACTAACTCATGTTACAAATATTGTAATCATTCGTTATTATTTTAAATATTGAAAAAATATGGAAAGAAACAAATTATATCCCTGTAATAATTCATGTTACGCTTCAGAATTCATCATCAAATATAGTAAGGAATATAAAGTATATATCGAATAGTTGTTATGGATATTATGCATTACGACATTTGTTATGTGCAATGGGGTACAATTAGATATTATGCATTACTGCAAAAAACACATTCTAACTTATCCGAAGGTAATATGCCTAAGAACAAAATATATAAAATATTCATATATCCATAACCAACCAATATTCATTTATACATGAAATTTATTTACCAATGGAATATAGCTTGAAGACAAACTTGACAACCAAAATACGAACTTAGTAATGTTAATTGAAAAAGTACATAACTTAAATAGATGATGCAAAATAATTAAAGATACATCTTTAATCTTTATTGAACATGCAGGACCGGTTAAGGGATGGTCAATACAATCAGTCTCACAATTAGGAGAGTGTTAGAGCAATTAACAGATCACATAGAGAACCGGGGTTTAGAGTAAGATGCAAAGAACACAAGTAAGTAAACAGACAGAAATTAAGAACAACATATATAAGGTTTTCAAGGATGATATATATTAATCTCAAGTTCTCTTACAAGAGTTATAATGCATAAAGATAAATTATAAGACATTGAGATACTTTATACTACACCCTACAACCAGCAATACTTGGAAAGCCAGTTGGAACATTAAAAGACAATAAAATTAATATAGAGTCAAAAGACAGATTGCCTTTTTACTAGTGACTATGACATGTAATAGCGCACATCCTAATATAATACAAAAAGGATAAAAGTACATAAAGTAGAAAGTTACAGACAAGGACCTTAATGTACAGTTACAAATGCATGGGCCTTTTCACCAACTTATGCAAGTTGGTGAGTCTTCAGAGTTGTAAAAGTACATCAGAGAAAAGTTGGTCAGCTTTATGTAAAAGTATATCAGAGAAAAGCATGTTCTTCTAAGTCTTCGAAAGAAATCAGTCTTCACTTCATTTAGCTTCAAAAGATTTTGTCTTTGAAGCTTCGGAAGACTTCATCTTTGGCTTCCAAAGATTTGGTCTTTGGCTTCAGAAGACTTTATACTTAGAATATTTCTTGTGGAGAGTATAAAGCTTTCGCAAGAACTTTTAGCTTCTGAAGATTTTATACTTACCATAATTCTCATGCAAAGTATAAAACTTCTGTATCAGTTCTACTTGGTACTTGGTGCATGCATACAGGAAGCCGTTTGGTTGCTTTGGTTACATTAGCCTCTATATAAACCTTACAAACTCCCCCGAGGCTGATGCTACCAAAACTAAGAAGATTGAGCTTCAGTTGATTATCCTCATTAGGATGAAGGTCATTCCTTTCTTCATCAGTTAGTCAGGATCCCTCAGACTTTCATAATATATTCTTATGTCATGGAGATAATGCATAGCTAGATCAAGTATGTCTTACCAGAAGTAGATATCTTGACCACCTTGATCTCTGATGACATACCATCTCTCTGGATTAGTAGCAAAAGTCCAAGAAAGGATCGATCTTCCAACTGCAAGAGGCTGCACTATGGCAGGAGTTGATTGATCAGCTTCTTGTTGCACCTCCTCAGAATGTTCTGACATCCCGAGGTCTGGAAGTGGATGCCTTTTTCTTTTTAAATACCTTCATTGTAGTCATCCTTTTCTTCCTTTTTAGAGTGTTTAACTAACAAGGCTGGTCTTGAGTACCATGTTGTTCTATTATGCTTCTCTCAGTTGGGTCCTCTTCCCTTACAGGTTTAGAAGAAAAAGGAGTAGAACCCTGCAGTGGATCAGAAGATGAAATTGGCTGTGAAGCAGCTGAAGGTCCAGGTTATGTTGTTTATGGCTAAACCTTAACCTTAACCTCAGGAGGAGCTTAGCTTGGTGGAGAATGCAAGTCCACTAGCTCACCCTTCTTAATCTCCTCCTTAATCACCCTCATATGCTCATCAATTATGGATAAAGACATTAGACCAAGCCTCCTTCTGGAGAATCCATATAGCTTCAAGAAGCTCATCATCCTTTGTCTATCAGCAGACTTCTTTTGGCTTTTTTGGATGATGGCCCTTGACTTTATAGCTTCTTCCTTTATTTTTCTCGTAGCAGCTTTTTGTTTATTTATGAACTATAGTTCAAGCTGCTTAAGATACTCAAATTCAATGTATTCAAAAGAGAGGGGAATAAGTGCAGATGCCTGGTAGAGACCTGTGGCACTCAGGTAGTTGATCATGTTTTGTCTATCACTTTCTCTGTCTACCTGAGATGGTTCAGCTACCACAGTCTCTCTTTCAGGACTTTCATGAACTGGGGAGAACGGAGGAGAATTCTTATATAGTCTCTTTTGTCTTCTTTCTTCTTTGACTCTGAGGAGCAACTCTGCATCCTCTGCCTCCTTTCTTTCTTTGGTCAGCTCTAAGTCTTCTAGTTCATTTAACTCTTCTAAGGGAAGATAGATGAGTTCATCAATGTTGTCATTCCTGGTTCCCAGATAGTTCAAGCTGTCAGCCCTCAACTCATCATTTTGAGTGTTTAGCCTACGGGCTGTCGTGATTGCATCTTCCATGAAGCATGAGGAACGAGCTAAACTCTCTCCCTTTAGCGTCCTCTTCCTCTCTCTTTCCTCCTCCTCAATCTCCTTAGGAGTTAGTTTCCTTTTCCCTTTATCACTCACAGGCCTTGGTGACTCAAGGTGGAGAGAGCTTTGGCCTTCTTTTCTAGATTCAGTAGTCAGGCTCTGGCGAGAGAGAGGTTGTGAAGCACCTTCATCAGTTGGTGCCTCACTTAGGGTATAGGATGTTGTTGAAGTGCTTGACTATGTGACAATGCTCATAGGTTCATTCACTAGGCCTTCAGTCAAGGTTTCCCCTTCGAAGCTAATCTTAGGGTCCACCTTAACATCCAGTTGACCAATGACATTGCTTGCTTGCAATTGTCTTCTTCTATTTCTAAGTTCTTCCATGATCCTGTCTTGAATTCTCTCACCTAGTATGTCAGTTTGCCTGTTTTGACTTGGGTTGACAAGTGGCATATTGACTAGAGAAAGGCTGTCATAGTAGTTCAAGGTCTGAAAATTAAAGACATCTTGTTGTCCTTGAACTCTATATAGTATGAGGGATCTTCTTTTAGCATCATACCTCCACCCATGTATTTTATCTGCAGCTCCAAAAGGTGGGTATGACATTGCCCTTGGTATACCTTCCTTAAATGAACTCTAGATAAGTGAGTCTACATCAATGTGAATTTAAGGAGGTCGCTCAGTCTGGACAATTGCAAGGGAGGTTGGTGAGTCCTTAATGTCCATACTCTGAGAAGGACTCCCAGGTTCTGTGATTGTAACAACTTCCTCCCCCTTTTTGGTAGCATCACCCACTTACATAGGTGAGCTGGAAGTTAAGTCAATTGCATCCTCATGTTCTTATGTTCCTAGTTGAATCCTTCTGAAAGGTCTCCTAACTAGTTGTTCCTTGAGATAAAAAATCTCATGTTGTTGATCATTGACCCTTCTTTGCAAGGTAGTCACTTGAGATTGCAAGTGACTAACCTTAGATACTAAATAGGTGCATGTTTTAGATAGTTTTTGCACCTTTAGTCTAAGATTCCCCTCATCTTCAGTAGAAGAATCACTAGGGGATGAGATAATTGGACCTAAGTCTTCTTCCTTATCACCAACTTGTTGTTCTTGGCTGTTGGTTTTCCCTTGCTCACTGACAGCTTCAGTTGAAGTGTTAATGGGTTGGGTTCCCATGATTGAGGTCTTAATGATGTAATCATTTTTAGAAGTGAGAGCCTCTTTCATATGGATCCCCTGAACAGGTTCAGGAAGATACACCTCAGTTGGAGGTGGATGATGTAGTCTAGATATAGGGGATATAGGAGTACTCATCTCTCTTTGAACAGGGAAGGAGAAGAGAGACTCATGATACTCACTGAGTGCTATATCTTCATCATCATAGAATTCTAGGCTGTGCATGGGTTGATTTAAGTCTAAAGTCTAGGGATGGTAACTTTCCAAGAAGGTTGTTCACTAGAGTGTTGAGACTCTGAGTAAAGGCTTAAGGCTTGTTGGGTGAGGAGCTTATCAGCCTAATCATGAGGAACCTCATGGCTAATTCTTGGTGAGATAGGAGTGGTTTGCTCCTTAGGAGAAGTGGGAGCTTCAATGTCCACTTTTTCCTATATGGGGGGTGATATGGGGGCCTGTACAGGTTGAATAACCTTTGCAGGGGTTCATTTGGATCTTCTTTGGTAGGTAAGGGTTGTTTGTGGATGTGTGGGTGTTGTTGAAGTGGAAGACGTGGGTTCAACACTAGGTGGTGCTTCTAGGTTGTCACCTTCAGTAATGAGCTCTAACATTTTTTAGACCAGGGCTATTTCTACCCCTAAGAAGCGCATAGTAGGCTTTCTTATTATTTTGAAGATGTCGGGCTTTCTTTACCCGCTCCCCTCCACTGAGCCCAGTCCACAGTTGAGAATGTGCTAGACATATCTAGGAAACATGTAATACTTTAAGGAGTCTAAGTTTGCAAGCAAATTAGTATATACAAATCGAGAATACCTAAACTTAACCCCATGAACCATTCTATAAACTATGAAGGAGAGATCCTCTGGAATTTGGTCCCATCCTCCATGTTTATTAGACAAACTGTGAATAATAACATATAGGAGGTACTTCCATTGAGAGGAAACCTTCCCTTTCTTGAAGGTTCTAACTGAGAAGTCCCCTTCATAGCTCATCTTCTCAAAAGAATGATTTACAACAGATTTTGGAAAGGACACTTCAACTTCTTCATTATCTAGCTTTATGTGTGAGTTAATGGAGGCTGGAATGATGAACAGTGTCCTCCACTACACTATGGCAAATAGTGCCTTCTCCCAGTCCATGGTGACCACTTGGCAGGTCCTCCAAAAATTCAAAAGATGATCCTCATAAAGTGGAGGATCAATAGTAAGAGATGTGAAGTAGTTTGAGAGTGAAAGAAAGAGACAAACCTCTGAGAAACTTGGATCTTTCTTAGAGTTTAACAAAGCAACCTGATTGTGTTGCCTGTGAAGCTGCATGGAGAAATCCGGTTAGTTTCTACGGTTGAGTTTGGCCGTTTTTGGTAGCTTTGAAGTGAAGAAAGATACGAATAAAGGCGGTAAGTGGGATTTTAGGTTTAGAAAGATTGTAGATGAAGAAGAAGGTGAAAGAGGGGGAACCATTGGGTATATTTATATGAAATAGACTTGAGACAAAGTTAATGCAAAAGGATAAACTTTGAAATCTAAATATCGGTCCCACCTCTGAAAAAGTGCCCAAAAAGGTAGTTTTCTTGGAAGTTGAGATTCTTCCGAAGGTAATTTGTCTTCCGAAGCCAATTTTTGACTTCAGAAGATATTCCTAAGCTTACTGAAAAAATGGCTTCCGAAGAAAATTTACTTAGGCAAATTCTCTTCCGAAGAGTATTTAGTCTCGGAAGAAATTGCTTTCGGATGAAATTTGTCTTTGAAATACACATAAGTACTTAGAAGCATATTTTGTCTTTGGAATATATATTGCATTTCTTTCGAAGGTAAGTCTCCTTTACACAGTTCAGTGTTTTAAAGACTTAAAAATTCTTCCAAAGACAATGTTAATATCTTCCAAAGGAAAATACACTTGGTAATATTTCAAAATGCTGAGTAACATCATTTTAAAAAGTTTCTCCCAAGATAAACTGGGCTTATGCAGGTGATTAATTTAGACAATTTAGGACACACACTTCCTTTTAGAAATAATATAGATTAAGTTTTAAGAAAATCTATTCAAGGTTAATCATCCTAATAGCTGATATAAGATATTTAAATCTCTATTCATCAAAAGCTTTTGTGAATAGATCAGCATATTGTTCATTTATGTCAACCTTAATTAGTTTTATCAATTACTTTTCATGATTATCTCTAATTAGATGATACCTAATGTTGATGTGCTTTGTCCTTAAGTGCTGCACATGATTCTTTATGATAGAGATAGCACTGTTGTTGTCTATGTGGATGAGAGTCTCTTTGAAGTTGTATCCATAGTCCAGCTTCTGAATCCAAAGTACTTGAGCACAGCAGCTTGCAGCAACAATGTATTTAGCCTCAACAGTTGATGCAGATACACATGATTGTTTCTTACATTGCCATGAGACTATCCTTCCACCAAGGAATTTACATTCCCCTGATGTGGACTTTGCAGTCATGTTGCAGCCACCATAGTCACAATATGTATAGGCATACAGATTGAAGTCAGAGTTCTTTGGATACCAAAGGCCTAGCTTAGAAGCACCTTTGAGATATCTAAGAATTCTTTTGATAACAACCAGGTGTGACATCTTGGGGTTGGCTTGATATCTTGCATATATACATGTAGCAAACATAATATCAGGCCTGCTAGCTGTAAGATACATAAGAGACCCAATAATTGACGTGTAATGATGTTCATCTACACACTCCCCCTCAAGATCAGATCCATGGGAGTGGTTTCTCGCTATGTGTGTCTTTGCCACCTTACATTCAGTCATGTTGCATCTTGTAAGTATATCTTGTACATACTTTAACTGACTTATGAAGATGTCATTGTCAACTTGCTTCACTTAAATTCCTAGAAAGAAATTGAGTTCTCCCATGGCACTCATTTCAAATCTATACTTCATTAGCTTCTCAAAGTCTTTAAAGAGCTTTGGATTAGTTGACCCAAAGATAATGCCATATACATATACTCTAAGTAGCACGGGAATGGGTACGGGAGCGGGGTACAGGGACAACACGGGGACGGGAAATGGAAAAACTCAAAAATTCTAGATACGGGGACGGCATAGGTACGACAATAAAAAAATATAAAAAAATAAAAATATATAAAGAACCACGATAGGTAAATCATTAATTAATAAGAAAATAATTTTCTATTTCTAAAAAAACTCAAAAAATACCTACATGTTTTATAGGTAACTAATTATCAATAAACAACTCATGTTCAAATTCCAGCTCATCTAGTGAGAGGTCGGCAAACTCCAAAAACCCTACATCTTCTATTGAATCAAAGCTATCTCCACCCACATCCCACATCTTTACATCATGATTTTGATTCCTTGACAAAAGTCACAACAAATTATATATATTATCAAACATGATACAACAGTTTCATCAATACAACAGTGTCTTGCAAATAGCAATTTCGCTTTTGCATATAATATATTTATAACATCATCAAACATCAAATAGCATATTTTATATATTATTGTATATATTATTAAACGTGGCATGATATTACAGTTTCACAAATCACAACATGATACAACAGTTTCATTATTAAACGTGGCATGATACTAAAGTTTCACAAGTCATAACATATTATATATATTATTATATAATATATAAATAAACAACAATCGGTTTCACCATATTATATATAACAGCAACGAATCATCGGTTTCACCATGAATATAGAGTCATGGAGTCATGGAGATTACCTTTTATACAAAGCAGATGCGCCTTAACCCATGAATACGATCCTTGTCGGATTTCACTACAAAGTTTACACTTAAATTTCCAAGTTCCGTCGGAACCTTTCTTTTCTAATTTGGTGACATACGCCCACAATGGAGGTTCGTCTGTTGCTGATGAAGCTTGAGATGGGCCTTGTGAATCTTGTTGAGAAGCCATGGAGAATCAAAGATGAAGAATATGGAAGAATAATGAATAAAGATGACTTACTGATTGTTTAAAAGATGAAGAAGATGGAAGAATAATACGTACGTGAGCATGTGAAGGGTTAAACCCTAATAAACTGTAGATACATGTGTACCTAGTTTCTGAGCTTAATGTAATATGTCTTTAGTGGCTTACACATATGTAATTGAATGGGTACTTTGATGAAATACAATGTGTGGTTGTGCTTATAATGTTTATTATTTTATTGATTAGTAGTTTAACGCTTATTGGACTGACTATATAGGTTTGTGGTTGTTTGAATGAATCTTAGTAATGTAATGATTAAGTAATATATTCAAACTTAGTAGTATGAAGTTATCATGCGAATGGCCCATGCTAATGGACCATACGCATGAACAACTTCATGCGAATGACTCAGTCGCATGACTGAACCAGGAGACTGGATCAGTCACATGATTGTAACATGAGATTGGCTCAGTCACACGACTGAACACTCAGTCGTGCGAATGGATCAACCACATGACTCAATCGCACGACTGAACCATACTTGTGGTTCAGTCGCGTGAATGAAAAACACTAACCTATAAATACCGCTTAAATCGTGAAAAATAGCAACAGTTGCATACATACGTACCCTAGCCGTCTAGAGACCTCTAAGAACCTGTTCCAAGTTCATAGATCGCACTAGATCAATTACTAATCATTCTTAACGTTTAGATTCAATCTACAATTTTTTCTACGTGCGTTCTCACTGATTGGATCGCCAATCAAATAGGATTTCGCACTATTTGATTCGGTATACACGTATATCAGTTAGTACATCGTCCAGTACACAATCCTAACAAGTGGTATCAGAGCTTTGGCTCTTGATTTACATGTGATTCAATCGTTCTTGATATAAAAATTGTGTTTTTCACTAAAAATGCAATCCTTTTGTGTCAAACGGTGTTTTAGACATCTCCAGTTTGTAAAGTTAACTTTTCCCGGCATACGGCAATTAGGGTTAGTGAAAATTCGTGTTTTTGCGTCCAAAATACCTTAAACCTTTGAATTTTCAATATCCAACAGCTTCAGTCGCTCGATTGACTCAATCGCACGACTAAGTTCATACGCATCCCTCATACGCACGATTGGACTCATTCATACATCCATTCGTACGACTGAACTGTCTAGTCACATTGTTCATCTGCACCTGTCCATTCGCACGATTGATTCATCAGCGTTGGTTCATTTGCACATTTGAACCATTCCCATTGTTCAATCGCACGAGCTGTCCAATCGCACACCTTCATTCGAACAAGCAGAAACATTTTTGTTCCAAAGTTAAAGTTGATGGTAATGGAGGATCAATATTCAGTGTTCACAGCAGGTAGAGATTCAAGGATCCAGAATCTGTTGCTTCTGGAAAATGAAGTGGGGAATCATAACAAGCCCCCTAAGCTAATCCTGTTAGATGATTACCCACAGTGGAAGCAAAGATTTGAGATTTACTTAAATGGTGTAGATCCCAATCTGTGGGATTCGATAGAGACAGGGTATAGCATGCCTGTAGGTGCAGCTGGAGTTAAATTTACACTAGGGGGCATGACTGATGGACAAAAGGTAAAGTACAATGCTGAGAAGAAAGTTTATGCATTGCTCACTCAGTCAATTCCTAAGGACATCTTTCATCAATTTTATTAGAACAAGCAAGCAAAGAAGCTGTGGGATGCATTGGAAAAGAGGTATGACGGAAATGCATCATTAAAAGCTCTAAAGACTAAAGCGTTGAATAAGGAGTTTCACAACTTCTCGTCAATGGGAAAGGAGAGCTTGGACGATGTCATTGATCGGTTCTATCACTTAATAAGTGAGCTGCACACTCATGGAGTCTCCACGTCTATGGAAGACAAAGTTTCAAACTTCGCAGATGGGTTGCCTGAAAAGTGGGTTTCTTTTGTCTCCAACCTTAGACAGAATGATATGCTGGCAAAGTTAGATATCAATGACTTCATTCTGAAACTGAGGGAGGAAGAATTAAGGATGAAGTACAGGGCTCAAAAGTCTACTTATGATTAGAATCCAGCCCTATACAACTCAACTCCACAAGCCAAAACATCTGGAGCTCCACTACAAACGGCTTTTGTCTCAAGTTCAGCTGGTCCTTCTCAGGCCTCTACTTCAGGGTTAGAAACGTCAGGGTCGTCTGGTACCCAATACATTGCACCTGAAGTAAATGCTATAAAACTTAAGACCGAGAATCTTGGTAATATGACAGTAGAAGTAGCAAAAGAGCACATGGATCTCTTAGCAGCTATAGTCCACTCCTATGATGGACTAATTATTGGGAAAATAGGGAACTGCCATCTGGAACATGAGGACTACGAGCAGGTGGACGAGACAGAGCTGGAAAGGATGGATATAATATGGGCCTTAGCAAGTGCTGTCAGGAGAGCTAAGAAGTTTGTCAAGAAAACTGGACAGAACTTGGTTGCTACTAAGGACACAACTTTTAGTTTTGATAAGTCCAAGGTTACCTGCTTCAATTGTGGGGAAAAGGGTCACTTCAAACGTGAGTGTGTGAAGCCCAAAAAGACAGGAAATGAGAATCCTTTCTCATCCTTCAATCGTCAGGATAAACCCACAGTTAGTCCTACTTCATCAAGCAAGGATCCTAAAGCCTTGACTGCTCATGATGACGAAGGACAAGATTGGAGCTTTCGGTTTGTATCTCTGGGAGAATCCAACATTGCTAGTGTCGAGGACTTAGATGACGACTCAGCAAGTGAGGGTGATATTGCAGTTGAACTCGCAATGTCAAACATTGAAGAATCTGCAGCTGTGATTGATCATCTACCTGAAGAAGGGACAAGTTCAACAAGTCTAGAATCACCAAAACCAGAAACGTCAGACTCTGCTTTGATGGCTGATTCAACCACTCCCTCTTAGGTAAGTACTACTACTCAACTTTTCAACAATCATACTTTTTCTGATTGTAATAAATTTAGGGAAAGCATTGATCTGAAATTTGCTAGGTTATTAGATCACAATGATAGCTTAGTAAAGGACTTACAACTATGCACAGAAGCCAATAGAGTTTTAAAACAAAATGAGCACAGTTACAAAGAAAAGATAGACCTTTTGAACAAACAGCTTAGGGAAACAGAGGTAGTAGCCTTTAACCAAGCTAATTACATTAGGTACTATCTAAACTCCCTAGAAGACACTAAGAAACAGAAGGCAATTTTAGAAGTAGAAGTAAATTCACTAAAACAAAAACT
>BJCO01795770.1:0-56911 GCA_018326465.1 Flaveria floridana | reverse complement strand
CATTTGTGCTCATTTGGATTCCACCTCGAAGAACGGTGGTGATTTTTCTGGTATTATTGACTTCTTGAGGAGATCTCGGATTTTCAGAGCTATATCTACACCGTGTACTCCCTATCAGTCGTTACATCAGTCGTTTTGGGAGGGAGCTACAGTTGACCGATCAGTGGAGCCCTACTGCATTCGAAGTACTATCTTCGGTAGGGAGATTGGGATTACGGCCGCTGATATCAGGAGGGTATTGGGCTTTGGAGATGATGAGACTCACCCACTCAAGCTCTACCCTCTTACAGTTCGTGGATGCTTTCTGAGGATTGGGTACAGTGGGGACATAAACTCAGGTGTGCTGAACAAGAGCAACCTGAGCCCCCAGTACAAGTACTTAGCGCATGTCATTATGAAGTGCATCGCGTCCAGGAGGGGTGGTTTTGATGACTTGTCGGACCAGATTCAGAATGCCTACGTTGCATTGGTCCTCAACCACCCATTCAGCTTCTCCAACATGATTTTCATGTATCTGATAGAGAACCTTGAGGCCAAGGGGAAGGAAGGGTTCTGCATGTACCCCAGATTTTTACAGCTCATATTTGATGAGAAACTGCCCGACCTTCCCAAAGACAAGAGTGATGCTGTGCCTCTGGAGATTATGGATGACACCACCCTGGGTCGGATGAAGGTGTACAGAGGCAAGCAAGTAAAGCCTGTGCTGAAGAGGTTGATTGGGCATCTGGCCCGGGCTGATTATGTTGCCCCAGGGAGACACAAGTGGCGTCATGATGATAGTGGATCGGATACTGAAGTGATAGCTATATCATCAGATGATTCTGATGATGATGACAGCCACGATGGCGATGATAGGCCAGTTACATCTGAGGGCCCCTCTACACATACAGCCCAGCCATCCCCTCATACTGACACTACAGCTGCTGGGTTTGTACCTCACTTCAATCCACCTGATGATGAAGAGGAAGAGAGTGAGGAAGCAGGTTTGACCCAAAGGCATGGCAGCAAGGTGGTTGCCACGGAGAAGGGTCTGAGGGTTGTTGGAGGACAGACAACACAAACAGAGTCTGATCCAGCCTATTCCCTTGATAAGCCCAGTACACGAGTTGGAGCCCCGGTATCTACTGGGAAGAGGAGGAAAATCATGGCTAGACCGCATGGTAGGAGGGGAAAGCGACTTAGATTCACCACCTCCGTCTCTACCCCAGCCACCATATCCATCACATCCCAAACACCCCAAACCACCACTACTACTATACCTACACCTCATACTCACATATCTACTACCACCACCACTGTGCCCCCTACTACAGCCTTCCCATCTTCTCCCATCTACACCACAGCTACCACAACAACCACCACTCACCAAACCCGACCCTCATCTGCACCCTTGAGCTCAGCTATACCACATGTCTCTGTGGTTGAGCAACTTGCTGCACTGAACAGCATGGTGCTCAAGTTGCTAGCCTTCGACGAGGCTAAGACGGCTCAGATTCTACAGCTGCAAGAGCAAAGTTCTACACAAACAGCTGAGATTGAGAGACTGAGGGAGTTGACATCTTCACAAGCCCAGTTGATCACTGCACAGACTGATCAGATCACAGGCTTGCTTTAACACGAGGCTGAGACTGATAAGAAGATGGAGAAGCTGGAGGCGGCTCACAAGACTCTATTGCTAAAGCTAAAAGGCACTCAGTGTGAGCTCCTCAAGATCGGGGAAGGTGATGACAATGATGATGATGATGAGGACGATGATGATGAGGATGACGACAATGATGATGATGATAGTGATGAAAGTGATGATGGTGACGAGAAGAAGGATGATGAGGAAGGTGAAGGAGGAGAGACATCAGGAGATCATAGCGATGATGCAGTAGACGAGAGGCGTTCTAAACATCGTCAAGATCAAGGACCTTCTCCATCTGCTCCAACTGAAGTAACTCCGGAGATTCAAGATAAAAGTACTGTTTAGTTATTCATGTTTATGTATTTAACAGACTTTTCTATTTGAAATTATGTAATATTTATGTAATGAATGTTTATATCTTTTGTTAATGATTGTGCTTGATTATTTACTAACAGATATTGTGTTTCATGTTTAAATCAAGCAGATCCAAACTTCCAACGCGATGAATACGATGTCGAACCCCTACAGCAGGTCAAGAGTCAGTTATCAATGATTCTTGATCTGCAGGGTATCCTGAGAAGATCGTTTGAGTATACCCCTGAGGAGGGTGAGATTATTCATAACTTCACAAAGGAGCAGTTGGCTGAGATATTCAAGCTTAACGCCGATAAGATTGTGAAAGATGCTCCTAAAGTCCAAGTTGACAGTGATGAAGAGTTACACGATATAGATGAGATTGAGATCGAGGGCATCACTGATCAGCATTACCCAGAGTATACAGACACTGAAGGTCACGTCATTCTAAATTTGGATGACAACCTAGTAAGTGAGACATTTGACACTCTGGAAAAGATGGAAGCAGAGAATGACAAACAAGAGGATACAGCCTGAGCTACTAAAGAAGAAGTCAAAGAAAGAAAAGCTGAGTGGGCTGCTTGTTTTGCAGAGCTTTGTGCCCAGAGAGATGTTCCAAAGTCTGATGCCTACACCAAACTCTATAGAGTGAAGAAACATCAGAAGGTGTCTGGCAAGATCATATCTTGGGCGTATTTTGAGGACCTTAACGCATATGCAGTTAAGAGGGACAAAGGTATCGAGTACTTTAGATTCCCACACGATCTAAAGACTCTACCTGGTTTTGAACTCAACCAACTGACAAAGCTGAAGTTGCTGTATGCTGATCCGAGGAAGATGTCAGGTTGGTTTGAGGCTGCTTTAAAGAGAGAGTACCACACCCGGTGGGTAAACTTCAGACCTCAGCAAGTTACGAGATATATTCGTAAATATGAAGTGGATCCACGGACCGGGAGGCCTAAGATTGTGTTGAAGTGGCGTCCTCCGTGCACCATGTCGAAGATCCCTCTAAGGGAAATGCCTCAGGATGGACAGATGGATGTCATCCGGGTATTTGACGAACGGCTGAAGCAGTCATAGTGTTGAACAGAGATGGACAGATGGATGTCATCCGGGTATTTGACCCAATGTGGCTTACTAACTTGGCAGCTAATGATATTTATACACTCAACAAGTGGCCACTGTTCTATGACTCGCAGGATATCATACAAGCTCTCCAGTATCAGAACGTCATACGCATCTTCTTTGTATTTGAAATACATACAGGTGTAACCAGAGAGGAGAAGTTCAAGAAGTACAAAGAGGTTATGGGTAAAGCAAGACATTAGAGGAATCTAGGTCCAAGGGGAGTTTGTTGATACATGTGTCCCTAGATTCTGAGCAGAATGTAATATCTTTGTAATGTCTTGATGATATGTAATTAAACGTTGATTAATGAAATACATTTGGTTGTTTATGTTATAATGTTTATATATTTCATTAATGGGTTGTGTAATGATTAATTATATAGGTTTGTGGTTGTTTGAATTGGTATGCATAATGTTGTAATGATTTACACATTCAAACTTAACACGATGAAGTTATCATGCGAATGGGCCATGCCAATGGACCATACGCATGAATAACTTCATGCGAATGGCTCAGTCGCACGACTAAACCATGAGACTGGATCAGTCGTAAGACTGAAGCATGAGATTGAACCAGTCATACGACTGAAGGCTCAGTCGTGCGTATGGATCAACCGCATAGCTCAATCGCACGACTGAACCATGCGAATGGTTCAGTCGCACGAATGAGAAACCCTTACCTATAAATACCACCTAATTCGTGGAAAAATAAGACACTTCGAATATTCATAACCCTAGTCGACCCATAACGTCCTGTTTGTCAATTCCAAGTTCATAGAATGTCTGAGATCATTCCTAGTCCATTCTTAACGTATTCTAATCGTTAGGTTTGATCTTGATTACGTTCTCCCTGATTGGATCACCAATCAAGTAGGATTCTGCACTATTTGATCCGGTATAATGAAGAATCAGTTAGTACTCCATACGTACACGGTCCTACGTTCTGCCTGATTGGATCACCAATCAAATAGGATTCCGCACTATTTGATCCAGTATAACGAAGAATCAGTTAGTACTCCGTACGTACACGGTCCTGACAACAAGTTTGATGATGAAGATGATGGGTGATGAAGAACAGTGAATTTACCTCGTCGCACAATGAAGTCTCTCAAATTTGAAAAGTATTAACTGACCTTTTGAAATGGCTTTAAATAGTCAACTAATATCTTCTACAAAAATTATAAGTTTCAGGACAAATGCGATCAATTTTAAATCACTGTAGGAAATGCGGATGAGTTTTGTTCATCAGCATTTGTATAATGTTTCAAATGCGGATAAGTAAAAACTTAATAACATTTGTTTACTGTAACAAATGTTGTGGAACAAAGTTAGTCATCATTTGTTACAGTTACAAATGTTGCTGAATAAAGTTAGTAAGCATTTGTTCTCTGTAACAAATATGGTAGAGCAAAATTCCCTTATCCACATTTATGTAACACCCAGTTATTTTAAAGTCAAGAAAGAAGAATAAAGTGAAGAAAAAGGAAGAAAAGAAATAAAAACCAAAGTCTAGGGGTAAAAAGTGTCCAAAAGGACAAAATGATTGAAAAGTGGGTGTAAAAGATGGTATGGCCGCCCATATGTCAAATACACCACTGATCTTTGGGGTTTAGAGAGAGAGAGTAGTTGGGAGCAGCAAATTCTCGGTTTTAAAGGAAGAACAAGAAAGAATTCGAACTCAAGGTGAGAATTCATGTTTTTATGGTGTTCTTAACCGGTTATGTCCTCGGGTTTATGCTTATGTGTGTTTATGTGTGTTCGCGTATGTTTTTAGTGGGTTTCTAGGCGGTTGAGTTCAATTTGCAAACGAGTTTGGAAGAAGCCATACTCAAGAGCTGCAAAGGTGAGTTCTAGGATTCCTCTTTTACCTGTTTTAATTGATTTTGGGGCTGAAAATGCATGAATGTATGATTTCATTAAACTGGGTTTCGGACTCGTATGTTTCATTTGGTATATGTTGTATGTATGATGTGATGTATGATTATGTTCATGCTTCATGATGTATGATGATGTTTCTAAGGCTTAGGATGTATGATTTAAGCTTAGAACATAATGAATAGTGATTTGAGATTGAAATCTGATGTTTAAGGCTCATATGTTAAGTTTTAGAATCTGCATAAGTGTTGAAAGGTCAATGCGGATGGAAAGGTTAATGCGGATGAGAAAAGTAACTCAATGCAGATGAGCATTGACTAAGTATGACAAATGCGTATGAAGGTCAATGTGGATGAAGTCAATACGGATGAGCATTTGACTAAGTATGAGAAATGCGGATGAATATGGGCTAAGTAAAAGGGAAATGTGGATGAGTAACTGGGAAGAAATGCGGATGAACATTTAATGCAGATGAACATTTAATGCGGATGAGTATTAACTGCAAAGTAAGTAAATGCGGATGAAGAGTTAATGCAGATGGGGTCAATGAGGATGATCATTTGATTAAGTATATGAAATGCGGATGAGTAAGTCAAATGCGGATGAGTAAGTCAAATGCAGATGAGTAAGTCAAATGCGGATGAAGTATATCGATGCAGATGAAGCAAACCAAATGTGGATGGAGCAAATCAAATGCGGATGAACACTTAGAAAATTCGGACTTTTTGGAGAAAAAGGAGTAACGTAGGCTTTGACTTGAGATGTTCCCGGGGGTTTCATCTAGGTTGACTTTTGAGGTCATAGATGGTATTATGGGCATGCATGATGTATTGATGCATATGCATAATGAGGATGTATGATGTTGTATGATTATACATGATGTATATTATGAATGTATGATGATGCCCTGTATGATGATGATTGAATGTTATGTTCCTTATTATGACGTATGTTTATCTTTCCATGGCTTTACGGGTTATGATAATGAACGAAGGTAAAGTGAAAGATAATGAAAGAGGAACATGATGAATGAATGCATGCATTAATGAATGAATGAATGTAAAAAGGATTGCAAGCAAATGTATGGAGGTGCACACCCAATGCAGGTGTTAGCCCAACAGTATGCAGGTTACCTACCCCGAAGGATGCACATTGGGGTCCAATCATTGTGATTGAGCAAATTTATTGGTTCCTTACCGCTTGCCCTAGGTACTGGAGTTAGCTTCGTGCACAATGTTCGGGGTATAGCATATGGCATTGATCCGGAATGAAAGAGAAAAAAAAATGGTGAATGTACTTGCCCTAGGTACTGGGTCAGCTTCGTGCTCAATGTTCGAGGTCTATGAAAGACCTCAGGCCCAGTTACCCGCTTCGTGCACAATGTTCGGGGTAATGTACATGTCACTGTAAGTAATGAATGAATGAATGAAAGTAAGAACGTATGAAATAATGAAAGTAATGAATGAATGAATGAATGACGAAGATAATAATGATAATATCTGTGTATATGTATGATGTATGATCGCATGAAAGTAAAGTAAAGAAAAGTTTTAATGAAAGAAAAGTATGTTTTATTTATAAAACTAGAACTCACTCGGTAACGCTGACTTTTATGCATTTTCCAGTTGGTAAGTGAGCATTGCTGAGGATGGCACGGAGCAGCTACTTGGAAATTTGAATGACATTCTTTTGTTAATGTTTTTGCATTGTAATGTGAACGAATGATGTTTTGAAATGAACGCTTGTATTAGCTTGAAAAAGCATTTGTAATGACATGAAAAGTTATTTTTATGTTTCCGCTGCAATGTTTTATGAATGATTAAATGTAATGTATATGTTTGATGTGCGATGATTTACCAGCTGTAAGCATCCCGGGAACGGGGCCTTACAAGTTGGTATCAGAGCCAAAGTTTAAGTGAAATAGGTAAATTTTCAAACTAAACCTTAACTTAAACTAAGAATGGGATGGAAAGGAAGAGATGCCAATCTGAGTAGCTGTGTACCATCAGGTATTTTAGTAAAGTTAACCGGTATTACGTGCAAATGTTATGTGGTTTATGTGTTGTTGATAGATTTAGATACTGATGTAGTCAGGATAGGTAATGCTTGGGGTATGAAGAGTAAAGTGAGTGGCTAATCACAACTGGCCACTGTAATTAGGGACTTACTATACTTGACATAAACTGAGCTATAACCTTGAATGATCGTGTTGGTGTTTGAATCTTTCAGCGTGTTTGTGTGAGGATGGCCGGCGGTAGATTATCTAAAGCTTCGTGTGGTGGTGGACGTGGTGCTGAACCACGGGTTACGAGAGGAAGGCCTAGGGCCGAAAAGGTGGTTCATGAACAACCAGAAACCCCTCATCCAGAGGGCGGAGATGAGAGTGCAAACCTGAAAGCCTCAGTGAAGAGGTGGTTGTAGAGTAAGTGCATCAAGTCATGCAGCCGATCCTATCGTCTGTGGTAACCAAAGTGATAAAGGTAGTTGGAGAGGGCGGGAGAAGGGAAAGGAGTAGACCTACGGGCCAAAGAAGACAGCCCAAGACTGAGACGGTTCTGTCTGATGACGAAGAAGAAGAGGAAGAAGCAGAGCCTGTGCACGAGGCAGTACGAGGTTGTAACTACGAGGTGTTTAAGAGATGCAAGCCCCCTACTTTTGATGGTAATGGCACTGCTGCTGCTGCTCACCGGTGGGTGAGGGAAATGGAGGCTGTACTTGATATCAACGAGTGCTAGAAGGTGAAGTTCGCTACCCACTCTTTTGCGGACTCAGCTCTATGTTGGTGGGACAATATTGTTCAAGCGAAGGGCAGCAGGGACATTGGGAGAATGAGATGGTCCGAACTGAAAAAGTTGGTGATTGAGGAGTTTTGTCCTCACCGGGAAATGGACAAGGTTGAGAGGGAGTTTTTGCAATTAGAGGCGGGGACGATGACACACCAAGAGTACACCACAAAGTTCAATGAAATGGCATGTCTGGTGCCGGATCAAGTGACGCCTCTGTCATGGAAGATTAAAAGGTACAACCAGGGTTTGCCAGCAGATATTCACAGGCACATGATCACCGCCCGACCGAGCATGTTTATGTCAGTAGTGGATCTAGCAGGGAGATTGTATGATGAGAGGACTGTGGTGGTGGTGGCTGAAGGTAGTCGGAAGGGTGGAGGTGATAGAAACTAGAATAGGAAGAGGTTTGGTCAGGGTGGTGCCTCGACGGGTAATAAGAAGGCACGAGTGGATGACCGTCGTGTGTTCACATCAAGTGCGGGGTCGAAAAAGTGTGGCAAGTGTGGGAAGGAGCACGGTGGCGAGTGTAGATGGGGGTTAAATGTTTGTTTTAAGTGTGGGAAGCCTGGTCATATAGCTAGAGACTGTGGAGGTATGAAGTGTTTCAACTGCGGGGAAAGTGGTCATATGAGTAGAGATTGTAAGAAGCCAAGAGTTGAGGGTTCTGGGGTGAAGAATACTGGAGGTGAAGGACCAAGGGCGAGCGCCAGGGCATTCATGACGACACAGGAGGAAGCTAGGACGGACCCTGATGTTGTGTCCGGTATGTTTCTAGTGAACCAAACTTTTTCTTCTGTGCTATTTGATTCTGGTGCTAGTAAAAGTTTTATTTCTACTGCTATCTGTGCTAAGCTGCCGGCTAGTAGTAGACGTGTTGATGCACCCTTCGATGTAGAAACTGCCATAGGTAAGTCTACCAGGATTTCTGAGAGGGTAGAGGGCTGTGATGTGGAGCTAGATGGTCATAAGTTTCCTGTTAGACCGTTTATGATGACCTTAAGTGGTTTTTATTTGGTTCTTGGGATGGATTGGTTAGCGAACTCCAAAGCTAACATTGTGTGTCACAAGAAGATGATTCGTTTGACAGCGCCTGACGGGAGTTTGATAACTGTTTATGGGGATCAGGTTACTATGATCCCGAAGGTAATCTCAATGGCGGTGGTGGGAAAGTGTATGAGTCGTGGATGTAGCTCCTACTTGGCTTATGTAAAGGATGTGGATACGCTAACACCACAACTATCCGAGGTACCCGTTGTGTGTGACTTTCCAGACGTGTTCCTAGAAGATTTATCAGGAGTGCCACCTGACCGTGAGATCGAGTTTCAGATTGATTTGATACCGGGCGTCCAACCTGCTGCCAAGGCACCATATCGGTTGGCCCCGACTGAAATGAAGGAGTTGATGGGGCAGTTGCAAGAGCTGCTGGTTAAGGGGTTCATCAGATCGAGTATCTCTCCTTGGGGTGCTCCGGTCCTATTCATGAAAAAGAAAGACGATAGTATGAGGATGTGTATTGACTACCATGAGCTGAACAAGTTGACGGTCAAGAACCGATACCCCTTACCGAGAATCAATGATTTGTTTGATCAGCTTCAGGGTGATAGTTGGTTCTCAAGAATAGACCTTCGATCTGGCTATCATTAACTGAAAGTGAAAGAGCAAGATGTTCCTAAAACAGTTTTTCGCACGGGCTACGGTCACTATGAGTTTCTCGTCATGTCTTTTGGTTTGACCAATGCGCCAGCTGCTTTTATGGATCTGATGAACCGTGTGTGTCGGCCTATGTTGGATAAATCAATGATTGTGTTTATTGCTGATCTCCTGATTTATTCGAAGAGCGAGATTGAGCATGCCGGTCATATTCGGGAGGTTTTGGAGACGTTGAGAAGGAAGAAACTATATGCCAAGTTCTCCAAGTGCGCATTTTGGTTATGCGGGGTACAATTCTTGGGTCACGTGGTAAATCTCGACAGGATTATGGTGGACCCAGCTAAGGTGGAGGCAGTGATGCAATGGAAGTCTCCTAAGACGCCATCTGAGATTCGTAGCTTCTTGGGTCTGGCGGGCTATTATAGAAGGTTTATCCAAGACTTTTCTAAGATTGCTTCTTCACTAACCAAGTTAACTCGAAAGGATGTGAAGTTTGTATGGGGTCAAGCTCAAGAGAGGGCCTTCGAAGAATTGAAGGCAAGATTGACTCAAGCAAATGTTCTGTAATTACCAGATGGAAGCAAAGATCTGGTGGTTTACTCTGGTGCTTCCTATTCGGGTTGGGGTGCGTATTAATGCAAAGAGGGAAGGTTATAGCCTATGCATCCTGACAGTTGAAGGTTAATGAGGTCAACTACCCTACTCATGACTTGGAGCTGGCAGTCGTGGTCTTTGCATTAAAGATTTGGAGGCACTATCTCTACAGAACGAAGTGCACCATATTCATAGACCACAAGAGCTTGAAGTACTTCTTCGAGTAGAAGGATCTGAACATGATGCAGAGACGGTGGTTGTAACTTATGAAGGATTAGATTGTGAGATCCACTACCATCCGGGTAAGGCCAATGTGGTGGCTAATGCCCTTAGCCGAAAGGAGAGGCCTGAGCCGATTCGGGTGAAAGCTTATCAGCTGATCATGACCTTGACGTGATAAAGCGAGTCAAAGAGTTTCAAGATGAAGCACTGAAAGAAGATCATCTTAAATCTAGAGAATGAGAGGTCGTGTCACAGAATTAGGTGAAAACATGCTTGGTGTTAGAACTCGATTCGGGAGAACGTGGGTTCCTCGTTTTAGGGATCTACGGGTGAAGATTTTAGATGAAGTTCACAAGACTCGACACTCCATTCATCCAGGTGCCACGAAAATGTACTAAGCAATGAAGAAATATTACTGGTGGCCGGGTATGAAGCGCGATGTAGTGGAGTATGTAAGTAAGTGCCTTACTTGTTTACAAGTGAAGGTAGAGCATCAAAAGCCGTATGGGAAGATCCAATCTTTGGATATACCAAAATGGAAGTGGGAGCACATCACCATGGATTTCATTACAAAGCTGCCACGTACTCCGAAAGGGTACGATGCCATATGGGTGATTGTGGACCGTCTGACGAAGAGTGCTCACTTACTACCGATCCGCGTGACATATTCATCCGAGAGGTTAGTGGATCTATTCATTAGGGAAATTGTAACTCGTCACGGTGTGCCGGTGTCTATTTTGTCTGATCTTGACACCCGATTTACATCTAAATTTTGGAAGAAATTCCACGACGCCATGGGGACGAGGTTACATATTAGCATGGCTTGTCATCCCCAAACTGATGGTCAGTCAAAAAGGACCATTCAGATATTGGAAGACATGCTCCGGGCATGTGTGATTGATTTTGGGGGAAATTGGGATGACCACTTACCGTTAGCCGAATTCTCATACAACAACAGCTATCATGCCAGCATTGGTATGCCACCATATGAGATGCTATATGGTAGGAGATGTAGAACACCCATTTGTTGGGGTGATATTGGTCAGAAGAAATTAGGGAGCGTCGAGGTAATCGAGGCTACGACTGAGAAGTTTGAAAAGATCAAGGCCTTCATGAACACGGCCAAAGATAGGCAGAAGTCATATGCCGATGAACGACGCAGACCGATTGAGTTCCAGGTGACCGGGTTATGTTGAAGGTCTCACCTTGGAAGGGTATCATTCGTTTCTGAAAGTGGGGCAAGTTGAGCCCTAGATATATAGGCCCTTTCCGAATCATTTCTCGAGTAGGAGAGGTGCTATAGACTGGAGTTACCAGAAGAGTTAAGTGGAATTCACCTGACATTTCATGTATCTCATCTGAGAAAGTGCTTAGATGATGAGGACATGATTGTTCCACTGGAGGATATCGATGTAGACAAACAGCTCAATTATGTGGAGCAACCAGTGGCAATCGTTGATTGAAAAGAGAAGAGGCTGAGAAATAAAGTGCTTCCTCTTTTGCGTGAACAGTGGAAGCACAGGAAGGGATCCGAGTCAAAGTGGGAGACTGAAGAAGAGATTAGACGGGATTACCCACTATTCTTTGAGGAAAAGCAGGTTTCGGGGACGAAACCTATTTAAGGGGGGTGGACTTGTAACACCCGGTTATTTTAAAGTCAAGAAAGAAGAATAAAGCGAAGAAAAAGGAAGAAAAGAAATAAAAACCCAAGTCTAGGGGTAAAAAGTGTCCAAAAGGACAAAATGTTTGAAAAGTGGGTGTAAAAGGTGGTATGGCCGCCCGTATGTCACATACACCACTGATCTTCGGGTTTTAGAGAGAGAGAGGGTAGCTGGGAGCAGCGAATTCGAACTCAAGGTGAGAATTCATGTTTTATGGTGTTCTTAACCAGTTATGTCCTCGGGTTTATGCTTATGTGTGTTTATGTGTGTTCGGGTATATTTTTAGTGGGTTTCTAGGCGGTTGAATTCAATTTGCAAACGAGTTTGGAAGAAGCAATACTCAAGAGCTGCAAAGGTGAGTTCTAGGATCCCTCTTTTACCTGTTTAACTGATTTTCCCGTATGTTTCATTTGGTATATGTTGTATGTATGATGTGATGTATAATTATGTTCATGCTTGATGATGTATGATGCTGTTTCTAAGGCTTAGGATGTATGATTTAAGCTTAGAACACGATGAATGGTGATTTGATATTGAAATCTGATGTTTAAGGCTCATATGTTAAGTTTTAGAATCTGCATAAGTGTTGAAAGGTCAATGCGAATGGAAAGGATAATGCGGATGAGCAAAGTAAGTCAATGCGGATGAGCATTGACTAAGTATGACAAATGCGTATGAAGGTCAATGCGGATGAAGTCAATACGGATGAGCATTTGACTAAGTCTGAGAAATGCGGATGAATATGGGCTAAGTAAAACGGAAATGCGGATAAGTAACTGGGAAGAAATGCTGATGAACAGTTAATGCGGATGAGTATTAATTGCAAAGTATGTAAATACGGATGAACAGTTAATGCGGATGGGGTCAATGCGGATGAGCATTTGACTAAGTATATGAAATACGGATGACTAAGTCAAATGCGGATGAGTAAGTCAAATGCGGATGAAGTATGTCGATGCGGATGAAGCAAACGAAATGCGGATGAAGCAAACGAAATGCGGATGAAGCAAATCAAATGCGGATGAACACTTAGAAAATTCTGAGTTTTTGGATAAAAAGGATTAATGTAGGCTTTGACTTGAGATATTCCCGGGAGGTTCATCTAGGTTGACTTTTGAGGTCATATATGGTATTATGGGCATGCATGATGTATTGATGCATATGCATAATGAGGATGTATGATGTTGTATGATTATACATGATGTATATTATGAATGTATGATGATGCCCTGTATGATGATGATGATTGAATGTTATGTTCCTTATTATGACGTATGTTTATATTTCCGTGGCTTTACGGGTTATGATAATTAATGAACCGAAAGTATTATGTAACGTAAAGTGAAAGATAATGAAAGAGGAACATGATGAATGAATGCATGCATTAATGAACGAATGAATGTAAAAAGGCTTGCAAGCAAATGTATGGAGGTGGACACCCAACGCAAGTGCTAGCTCAACGGTGTGCGGTTTAGCTACCCTGAAGGATGCATATTGGGGTCCAATCTTTGTGATTGACCATATGTATGGAATCCTTGCCGCTTGCCCTATGTACTGGAGTCAGCTTCGTGCATAATGTTCGAGGTCTATGAAAGACCTCAGGCCCAGTTACCCGCTTCGTGCACAATGTTCGGGGTATAGCATACGGTATTGATTCGGAATGAAAGAGAAAAGATAAATGGTGACTGTACTTGCCCTAGGTACTAGGTCAGCTTCGTGCATAATGTTCGAGGTCTATGAAAGACCTCAGGCCCAGTTACCCGCTTCGTGCATAATATTCGGGGTAATGTACATGTCACTGGAAGTAATGAATGAACGAATGAAAGTAAGAACGCATGAAAGAATGAAAGTAATGAATGATTGAATGACGAAGATAATAATGATATTATTCGTGTATACGTATGATGTATGATTGCATGAAAGTAAAGTAAAGAAAAGTTTTAGTGAAAGAAAAGTAAAGAACTAACTCAGCAACGCTGACTTTTATGGATTTTCCAGTTGGCAGGTGAGCATTGCTGAGGATGGCACGGAGCATCTACTTGGCATTTTGAGTGGCATTCTTTTGTTAATGTTTTTGCATTATAATGCGAACGAATGTTGTTTTTAAATGAACGCTTGTATTAACTTGCAAAAGCATTTGTAATGATATGAAAAGTAATTTTTATGTTTCCGCTGCAGTGTTTTATGAATGATTAAATGTAATGTATATGTTTTATGTGCGATGATTTACCAGCTGTAAGAGTCTCGGGAACGGGGCCTTACAATTTACATCAACAAATATGGCTACCAACTAAGATGTTCGCATTTATTTACTTTCATCATGATGATAGAAGAGATTAAGCACTTTGTTTATTTGTTTTGATACACATGAAGTGTTGATATCAACCACATTAAAGAAACGTGGATGAGCAAAAAGAAATGTGGCAATGCGAATGTGTTCCGCATTAACAAATGCGGTAGAACACTTTTGTCTGCATATGTTTTTAACATCAAATTTTCATGTATTTTTGAGATAAATGCGGTAGGGTTGTCTTGTTCGCATTGGTTTCACTTGGTTTTAAATGACATAAATCTTTACCCGCATTGGTTGTATGCATGGGTTACCTTCACCCACATTAACCAATACACCTACACGTATTAAAATTTGACCTTAGTCAACTTAATGTTTCTACAGAGATATTATTTTTGTTATGAAAAGTTGTCTTTGATACTTGAGTCTTATGAAGTTTATGATAGTTGTTAGGGTTTTCAACTTTTGCTTGGATTAACTTGTATATCAGAGATGATACAAGTTTCCCATTGATTGACTGCTCTTGGAGTTCTTATGCTTGCATGAATATGCATAAGCTGAGATACAATAGTATAACTTCTGCACCAACACAAACAATTTATTTTTTATTTGTTTTGAAGATTGAAGAAAGCAATTTAAGAAAGTAAATATCTATACAAACTGATCAAAAGTTTTAATTACTCCCCCTAAAGTTTATATCCATACCCAGATAGAAACTTATTTAAATCTTTTGAATATTAATTAATTTGATTTTTTTGTTTTTCTGATTTAAGAATGAAGAGAAGTATGCCTTTTGTTAGGATCATATCAATCTTACATTACACATATGCATTCTTTTGTAATAAAATGGACATATTTATGAACTTATTGATTGAAGGTATGTTTGTCCTGTTAAACTCATAACTGGTTAATATTTAAAGCATGTGATATTTATCATGTTTTTGTTTGTTTGATTATTCAACATGTACCTCACACATAGAAGCATGGGATGATCAACCATCCTCATGTAATGTATGGTAGAACTGTGTCACAACTTGATTTACTAGGTCACTTAAGTTATGAGATCTCATTTCCAGTGATCCTCATTGGGATTCTTTTACTTTGATCCTTTTCATGATGATCCACATTAGGATTTTTTTCACTTCACATGGGAAGATGATCCATGATTGAATTCTTTTGCTTATTCACAAGCAATGTATTGTAATTGTAGGTTCATGCAATTTGGATGTGTTTCTCATTGGGAATCTTTTGGATTAATACATCTGCACTATGTGCTTGTTTCTTCAGGTATTTGCTTAGCAAAACAACGATGACACTTGATGTAGGTGACATAGATTCATAAACTATCATTACCTTGTGTGTTAAGGTTTCTACACACATACACTTAGATAAGCCAAAACATACTAGTACTTTGATATGAGTGTTTCACCATTGAATAAGATTTTAATTCAGCACATCATATATCTTCCCTTCCAAGTTGAGCCTACCCACATATCAGGTAAGTCATGTCAGTATTTTAAATTTTGAATTAAGCATAATGAATGATATAACAACTGTAATTATATCATTTCGCAAGTATATAGAACCTTTTCTTCATTCAAAATGACTTCATTTTGTAGTTTACTAAAATTTTAAACTGTTTTTAATGTTTTGCTTGATTTTATTCAAGGTTAGTCATGCCAATTGATTGAACTAGGAATTCAAACCTACTAGGTTCAAATGCGTTCATGAATAAATCAGCCAATTGATTTTCAGTGGGAACTTGAGTCAATTTGATTAACCCCTATTCAGCACAGTCTCTCAAAATTCACATGAGGATTCTTTGGGATCTACTTGATATTTGGCACACACACAAACACCAACCATAATGTTAGGCCTACTGGCTGTTAAGTACATAAGTGAACCGATCATGATATATAGTGAGTCTGATCCACTGATTTGCCTTCTGGATCAGGTCAGATCTTCAGTTTAGTATGAACAGGTGTTCTGATGGACTAACAGTTAGCATGGTGGAAGTTCTTCAACATTGTTTCCATGTATTTCGATTGATTAATGAAGATTCCATTTGTTGTATGTTGGACTTGCATTCCTAGAAAGAATGTGAGTTCTCCTATTGCTCTGATTTGGAATTGTGAATGCATGAGATCTTCAAAATCTTTACAGAGTAGCTTGTTTGTTGAGCCAAAAATGATATCATCCACGTAGATCTGGACGAGCAACATGTCTCTTCCTTTTCTTTTTCTGTAGATAGTCTGATCAATCTTTCCTTTTTCATACCCATTCTCAAGAAGGAAAGATGATAGTGTCTCGTATCACTTTCTTGGGGCTTGGTGGAACATACAAGTCTTTGTCAAGCTTGTAACCCTGTGAGGAAATTCAGGATCTTCAAAGCCAGGTGGTTGACTCACATAAACTTCTTCAGCAATCTTTCCATACAAGAAGTCACACTTTACATCCATTTGATAAACAGTGAACTTTGTGGATGTTGAGTATGCAAGAAAGATTCTTATCGATTATAATCTGGCAACAAGTGCAAACACTTTGTCATAGTCAATTCCTGCTTCCTGAGTATACCCCTATGGCACCAGTCTTGCTTTGTTTCTAATAACAATTCCTCTATCATGAGTTTTCTTACTGTACAATCATCTGGTACTGATAGGGTATTGTCCTTCGAGAAGATCTACCAGTTGCCATACTTCTTGCTTCTTGTGTAGATACATGATGTTCCTAGTTTATGTGCTTAAATGTAAAAGTCTTTCATTTCTTACACATGTGTAATGTAATTACTCAATGAAATATGATATGCATTTGATATTATTATTTCATATTATTATTCTGTTAAGTATAAGTCATACGTATGAACTTCATATATAGGTTTGAGAGTGTTGTACACAATTCTAAGTCAATAATGATTGGGTAATGTGTTCAACTTAGTCGGGTGATAATTCATGCTATTGGACCATACTTATGGACCATACACATGAATATACCATGCTTATGAACCAGTCGTATGACTGAACCAGGAAACTGGATCAGTCGTATGTTTGAGACATAAGATTGACTCAGTCCTACGACTGAACTTTAGTTCAGTGCGTATGAATCAACAGCATGATTCGTGGTTCGGTCTTGATCGATTCCTACTCATTCTTAATGTTTAGTTCATTGTTATATCGATCGGGTTATCATTCTAACTGATTGGATCGACAATAAAATAGGATTCCACACTATTTAATCTGGTTTAATGTAGAATCGGTTAGTAATCCATACGTACTCGGTCCCTAACAAGGGGTATCAGAGCTTAGGCTCTTGATTTTGCGTGGATTCAATTAGTTTTGGTGTTAAAACCTACGTTTTAATTCAGAAGAGTCACCACTTTGCTTCAAAAGGCGTTTTTGACATTTGCATGCATTAAAGTCTTAGTTTTTCATTATACGGCTGATTAGGGTTCCTGGGAAACTCGTATTTTAAGTCAAAGTGTCAAAATATTCGATTTTAGAAACACAGCAACCATCAGTCGCATAATAGGTCCATTCGTTTGATTGAACTCAATCGTATACTCCATCCGCAAGACTAAACTCAGTCGTATCCCTCATTCGCACGACTAAACAACTCCAGTCATTTGATTCCAGTCGTCTTGTTCATACGCACGACTGAATCCAATCACATAATTGAATTCATTTGCATCCTTCATTCGTACGAGTGTTCGATACTCATAGCCCATTCGCATGAGTGAAACTGTCCTGTTCTAAAAGTACCAAGTTTAAAGCAATGGAAGATCAATTTGCTGCATTTACTGCCGGAAAGGACTCTTGCATG
This sequence comes from Flaveria floridana, assembly GCA_018326465.1. Classification (NCBI taxonomy): domain Eukaryota; kingdom Viridiplantae; phylum Streptophyta; class Magnoliopsida; order Asterales; family Asteraceae; genus Flaveria; species Flaveria floridana. The sequence goes on along the minus strand of BJCO01795770.1, from coordinate 38,909 downwards.
CAAAACCTTCTACTTCTAGAATATGAGATTGGAAATCATAATAAACCGCCAAAGCTGTTAATGTTAGATGAATATCCATGTTGGAAATAGCGGTTGGAAATCTATTTAAGTGAAGCTCAGAAGATTCTGTTCAATGCTGAAAAGAAGGTATATGCCTTGTTGACTTAGTTGATACCTAAGGACACCTTTCATCAATTCTCAAAGAGCAAGCATGCTAAAAAGTTATGGGAGGCATTGGAGAAGAGATATGATGGAAATGCAACTCTAAAAGCACTAAAAGCTCAGGCTCTTAAAAGGGAATTTGATAATTTCTCTTCGATAGGGAATGAGAGCTTGGATGATATTATTGACAAATTCTATCATCTGATGTGTGAGTTGCACACTTATGGTGTGACAACATCTATGAAAGCTAAAGTTTTAAGCTATGCTGATGGTTTGCCTGATAAATGGGATTCATTTGTGTCTCATCTGAGACAAAACGACATTCTTGTGATGGTAGACATAAATGATTTCATCTTGAAGTTAAGGGAGGAAGAACTGCGAATAAAATACAAGTCGAAGAAAGGATCATATGTTCAGAATCCTTCACTTTATAACTCAGTTCCAACTCCAACTGTTTTAGGAGCACCGTTACGAACAACATTGGTGTCTAGTTCTTCTACTCCTTCCCAAAACAGTGCATCAGGAACCAAAACATCAGGGTCATTAAGAACCCAATACATAGTTCCTGAAACAAATACTACAAAGATGAAGATCGAGAATCTCGGTAATGTCACAGTGGAAGTTGCCAAAGAGCACATGGATCTTCTAGCGGATATTGTACAATCTTATGATGGCTTAGTTGCGGGTAAGATTGGAAATTGTCATCTTGCATATGAGGATTATGAGTAAGTTGATGAAAATAAGCTAGAAAGAATGGACATAATGTGGGCCTTGGCTAGTGCTGTCAGAAGAGCAAAGAAATTTGTCAAGAAGACGGGGGAAAAATCTAGTTGCCACTAAAGATACGACTTTTGGTTTTTACAAAACCAAAGTCACATGCTTCAACTATGGTGAAATGGGGCACATTAAATGTGAATGTGTAAAGGCCAAGAAAACTGGTAATGGAAACCCATTTCCCACATTGAACCGTCAAGACAAAGATATGATTAAAACTACTTCTTCAAGTAAAGAGACAAAGGCTTTGACTGCTCAAGGTGATGAAGGGAAAGACTATTCCTTTCAATTTGTTTCTCCAAGTGAATCAAATATTGCGTTTGTTGATGCATTAGGTGATGGATCTGCTAGTGAAGGTGAGATCATAGCTAAGCAAGCAATGTCAGATACCGAAGAAGCTTTGAATCTTGTAATTCACTTGGCTGAGGAAGAGATCAAAGCAACAAACTCAGAATCTCCAGTCACCGAAGAGTCTGATACGACTATGATGGTTGATTCGTCTGATTCCTCATACGCAAGTTCTAATAACCAATTATTTGAAAAACATGCTTGTACTAAATATGACAAATTTAGGGAAAGCATTGATCTAAAATTTGCAATGTTTTTAGAACACAATGATAATTTAGTAAATGACTTACAACTTTGCACTAAGGCCAATCGTATTTTAAAACAAAATGAGTGCAGTTTCAAAGAAAAAATAGAAATTTTGGGAAAACAACTAAGGGAAACCGTGATTCTTGCATTAAATCAAGAAAATGACACCAAGTTTTATTTAAATTCTTTGGAAGAAACAAAAAAGGAAAAAGCAATTTTAGAAGTCGAAGTTGAATCCTTAACACAAAAACTGCACATCTTGGCTAGTTCTTCATACATAGTTCAAAACTTAGTGAAAGAATGAAATAATGGGGAAGGTTTGGGTTATAAAGTAGTTCCTCCACCACATGCAATCCTTTTGAACACTAAATGTAGACCAATCAATAATAACCCAGTAAAGGATCATGTGGTGTCCTGATTCTATATTGAAATCAAAAGAAAATTTGGATTCTACGGGCAAACCTATGAAAAATAACACTAAACACAAGAATTCTACATTGAAATCAAAAGAAAAGATGCCTATTGAAAATTTGGATGATCAATTTGAAAATGTTAATTTATGATCAGGTTCACACATGTCTACATCTGAACCCAAAATGACTAACTCAGTTAACCAAAAACATGTTACTCATCAAGGTGCAAATAAATTAAGAATTAAAGATGCTAAAAATGTTAATACAAATAATTTTGTTAAAGAAGCTGAAACATCTAAAAGAGAAGTGACAAAACCTAACCACACACATGTCACACACTTACCAAACTCCGCCCCACATAAAAATTTTCTTCAATCTGTAGAAGGGAGATCATGCTACAGTTGTGGAAAACGAGGACATATCTCGCCATATTATCCTTATTATCAGACGCCCAAAAAGAAAATTGAACTTTACGATGCAAAACCAAGTTTTTCTAAAATCTGATCTAATACTCCACCTAAGAGTATTAGTTAACCTAAAGCCCAAACTATAAGTTAGTCGTTTGTTTATCACGAACAGGCCTTAAACAAAACTGGCTCATGGAAGATAAAATCAAGTAATTTGTCTGATAATAAGAACAAGAAGAAGAACAACATGCCATCATCCTCTACAGGACAGTGGGATAAGCTCACGATGGGTTAACCAAGCCAGTTAAGACTTGGGTCCCAAACCTAAACTAATCAATTCCTTTGAATGTGCAGGGTGTCCACTACAGCCTTATCACAAATACCTGGATTATTGATAGTGGGGCGTCTAGACACAGAACCAGGAATTCGTCTATCATTTATAACATCAAACAAATTAAAGGGGGACATGTATCATTTGCTGGAAATAAAGGAGGTTATATCACTCCTCAAGGCGAAGTGGGAAACAAGAAAGTGAAGTTTGACAAGGTCAACTACATTCACCAACTGCAGAACAACTTGCTTTCAGTCTCCCATATTTGTGATAATGGATTCAAAGTTGTGGTTGACAACAAGAAGTGCTACATATTGAAGAAGGATTATGTTATCCAGTAGGATAAAGTTCTAATGTCAGCTTCAAAATATAATGATCGTATGTCTTGGATCTATCAACAGCATCCACAACTGAGATCACTACGCAATGATTCTTGACAAAGGCAACAAAGAAGGATTCAGTCTTCTGGCATAGGAGAATGGGACACATTAATCCTAGGAAGATGAGTCATCTGGAGTAGAATGATTTAGTGAATGGAGTAACTGTTAAGAATTTCTAGATTCCGGATTTTTGTGTAGCATGTAAGAAAGGGAAAAAGGCCAGGAAGTCTCACAAGGCAAAGAAAATTAATTATATCGATATTCCTCTCGAGCTTCTACACATGGATATGAGTGGCCTGGTAAGGACAATGAGTATTGCTGGAGATCTATACTGCCTTGTAGGAACTAATGATTACTCAATATTTTCTTGGGTGATGTTTCTAAAATCCCAATCAGAGAATTTTGAATTAATCAAACATCTAGTAACTACTTTGGAATCACTCTACAAGCTGAAAGTAATGCAGATTGGATCAGACAATGGAACTGAGTTTAATAATCAGTGGATGGAGGCATTCTGTAGAGAGAAAGGAAATGTACACCAATTTACATCTGCCTACACTCCACAGATGAATGGGCTATTGAAAGAAAGAATCGTACCTTGATAGACACAACAAGAACAATGTTAGCCGACTCTAAACTGCCTATTCAATTTTGGAACGAGGCTGTGGCGAATGCATGCTACACTCTCAATCGAGTCTTGGCGGTCAAATAGACTGGTAAAACATGTTATGAACTGATCTAACAACGTAAACCAAACTTGGAGTATCTTGAACCATTTGGTGCACCGTGCATGTTAAAGAAAACTCAGTCTGAGAAGTTTAGTGAGAAGGCTGGAGAAGGTATCTTTCTCATATATAGTAAACCAGACAAGAGAGTTTATAGCAACTCAACGGGCCAGGTAGAAGTGTGGTGAAATGTTGATGTTCAAAGATACACCACTCCCTTGCTAGAAAGGGACCTTCCTTCTTCTTTGACTATGCAAGATTTTTTAAGTCCTTTAACCTACCTCCCTCTCATCCTGATGATAAGTTATCTGCTATAATGATGTACGATGTTCTGAACACTCCTCCATAAGACTTGACACCACCGGTTCCATTAGACGATTCTTCTAGTCCTTCATGGGGAGACCTTGAAGTAAGTGACTCCTCCTCTGATGTGGACCAGGAGGAGCAGGTTCCTACTAATGAAAGTACGTAAGCATCAGATCTTGATGTCTCTAACACTTCTGAACCTCATACTCCAACAGCTATAGATACTGAACTTGGGATTCAAAATCTGGATCCTGAAGTAGTTGTTCCCACCACTCCCTGATCTTGAATTAATGTGCATTATCCCCTAGAAAACATCATTGGGGATGTTCTATCGGGAGTGCAGACATGAAATCAGCTATACTCAACTGATTATGCCTCAGTCATGGAAAAAGGCTATCTTCATGATGGTGCTTATCAATGTTTTATGACTCTATTTGAGCCAAAATATGTAAGTGAAGTATTAAATGATGAGGCATGGGTTAGTGCTATACAAGAAGAACTCCTACAGTTCAAGAAGTTAGGAGTATGGACCCTTATGGTCAGACCAAAAGCTGTTAAGGTGATTGGCACTAAACGGGTGCTGAAGTGTAAGAAAGATGATCAGGGGTTATAATTAGAAATAAGGCTCGGCTTGTGGTTCAAGAGTTTACACAAGTCGAAGCATTGACTACCATGAAATGTTTACACCTGTGGCATGGATGGAAGCTATTCGTATCTTTCTAGCCTATGCATCCTACATGAAGATTATATTTTATCAATTAGATGTAAAAAGTGCATTCCTTCATGGTGAAATCCATGAAACAGTCTACGTCAGTCAACCTAAAGGATTTGAGGATCCTTATTATCGGGATAGAGTTTATAAACTAGACGAGGCTCTTTACGGGCTCTATCAAGCCCTTAGAGCCTGGTATGAGAAACTCTCAACTCATCTAGTGAAACATGGTTTTCATAAAGGGTTTATTGACTACACGTTATGCATTAAAGAAAATGATGGTGATTTACTACTGGTACAGATATACGTGGATGAAATAATCTTCGGTTCCAAAAAGAAGAATTATGTAAATAATTTGAATCTATAATGAAAGCAGAGTTTGAGATGAGTACCATGGGGGAGATAAAGTTCTTTCTGGGATTACAGGTGGATTAGACACCAAAATGAATCTTCTTGCATCAGCCCAAATATGTAAGAGATATCCTCACTCGATTCGACATGGAGAATGCTACGGCTACTAGAACTCCACTTACCACGCAACATGACGTGGCACCTAACGAAAATGGTGATCTGGTTGATGCCACCATGTATAGTGGAATGATCGGATCTCGAATGTACCTCACAGCCTCTCATCCTGATATTATGTATGCCACGTGTCTTTGTTCCAGATATCAGTCAAATCCAAAAGTAAGTCATCTCATAGGAGTTAATCAGATTTTTCATTATCTGAAGGTTACTCCAACACTCGGGTTGTGGTATCCTCATGATGATGACTTTGAGCTTACAGCGTGTGGTGACTCAGACTATGGTGGTTGCAACATGAAGTACAAGTCAACATCAGCTGGCTGTCAGTTCTTTGGTAGACGGTTAGTCACCTAGCACTGTAAGAAGCAGACATCAGTTGCTCTGTCAATATGTGAAGCTGAATATGTTGCTGCTACAAGTTGCTGTTCACAAATAATTTGGATTCAACAGCAAATGCCTGACTATGGTTTGCAATTTTCTAACACCCCTATCTTTGTTGATAATTCTACTACAATTGTTGTCACCAAACCAACACCTGAAAACAAAACACATCGGTATTAAATGACACTTAATATGTGACTGTTTTGAAAAGCAATTAATCGATGTTGTTAAAATTAATACGGATTTTCAATGCGCCGAGCTCTATGCAAAAGCATTTGACAAACCTTGGTTTTTATAACTTTTAGAGGTTAATGGCGTGAAAAAGAAAAGTGATGTGATTCAAGAAGAAGAAAGTTTTTAGTCCAACAAGTATTTTCTTAGTTTATTATTTCTTTTCTTTTATTTTATTTTCCTGTCTATTAAAATCCAAAAACACAAAAATATTTTTGGTTTTAGAATTTTAGGGAGAGAATATTTAGTTTAGTATTTACTTAGTTGTAATATTTATTTATTTATAAAAAACAATGGGGGAGGGAAGATTAGCTAGAAGAAATGAAATAAAATCTGTGAATTTGATTCAAAGTTTCTAAAAAATGATAGTACAAATGGAACAAACTTTTTGGAACTTCAAAAGAATTTAAATGATCAAGATGCTAAATTCAAAGTACAAGTCTGAGCAGTCTAAGCACAATAAAAGAAAAATGATAGTAAAACTAGTCTACTACTGAGGTAACATAGAGAAAATAGACCTAGAGGTTTCTAGTTCATTATATGATGTGTCGGTATATTCAACACAATAGATGAGTAAACTTCATTTGTGAATTACATTCAAACTAATTTGTTCAACTTGTTACGGGTTCACATCTTATCCCTGGTTAACACAATCAATGCCTTTTAAATTAGGGGTGACTAGCAAAATAAACACCACAAATGTTTGCGGATGACCATAAAAATGAGCAAAGCACATGGAAAAATTGCTAAGTACAATCAAGCTAATGACTAATGTTGTTGCTGCATTATGTGCAAAGGAAAAATAAATGTTGTAACAAGAAGATAGGTTGTGTGCCTCTCTGCTATGCGGTGGCACTACCTTGAGGATAAGCATAACCTAAATATTCTAGAATTCGTTGTTGTTTGCCCCTTTATGCTGTGCAATGGCACTGACTTGAGGCTTGGCATCTCATTGAAAGCTCTTAGAATAGTTTCTTATTGTCAAATACCTATAGACCGCTCAAATATCTCCTGAGAAATGTTGATTTCCATATAATTATGGGATCCACAAATGCTTGTTGAAATAATTAAATCTAAGTCATCACCAACGTGAGTCAAAAATCAGTGTATGGATTTAAGTGGACAAATATACTGACAACTGTCGTGGCTGCAACTCTTGACAGTCGAAATCATTGTGTGCATCTTATAGCTCTTGTATGATTTCCTGAAAGTGCTATTGACAAAACAAGAATCTAGCATCAAAGTGCATATTAAAAGGTCCCAAATGATTATGATATACCTCTATGATTCCATAATTCATCATTCCAGAAATGATCAAATTAACTTGAAGCTATTTTGCTCAGAAAGAAAAATTTGTTAGATGTTTTCTAAGAGATTTTAATCCATCTCAAACCTAAACCCCAAAAATATGTCTTGTTTACTTTCAATTCCATGTTGTTTTCTGTTTTCTAGTCTTTTGTTGAGTAGATGTCAGACTATACAACTAGATGAAATGTGTGAATCACTCACTAAAAGTGGTCACGTCTGAGGTGACCAATCGATTTTAAACTAAATGGATCATGTCTGAGGTGATCAAATGATGTTAAATTAAGAGGGTAATGTGTGAGGTGATCAAAGGATGTTCAATTAAAAGGATCATGTCTAAGATAATCATAGGTCATAATGTTATATATCAAATGGTAAAATTTTAAATGTTTGAAAGTGTATGAGGTCAAACTGAAAAGTATGAGCCAATCGCATGATTGAATCATAAGGATGAGCCAATCACATGATTGTACCATGTGTATGAGACAACCATGCGATGGGATCACAATACTAAACCAATCATAAGAATGGACGAAGGAGTATAAGCCAGTCGTACGACTGAACCCCAGTCGCAGGAATGAAGCATGCATATGGGTCCAGTCGCACGACTAAAATATAAAACAGTATAAATAAAGGGGTCAGTCGGTCGTAACCCTTACCACCCTTCAAAACTCTTTGAAACCGCCGATACACACACATACTCTGCCAAATTGTTGATCGTTGTGATTACTCCGATTTGTGATACTAACTGATTTCCTACTCATCTACAGGTACTTTGCAATTGAAATCGGCCAAAATGATTGGATTAATCAAACCCCAAATGACCTAAACTGTTCACATCAATAACTGGGACAATCCCCTAAAATAGAGCACTTAAATGGACAGACAAGTTGATTTAAAGGACATTAAGTGCTATTCCGACTTCCTGCGAATCTAATGAGTCTAAACACGATGTCTAATATAAAGTTTTGACAAAGATTCAGAGTTAGAGTGTCAAACAGAGCAAGATGCAAATAGACACTACCTATGAAACTTGATCGCATGATTGAGCTAGGCCCACGATTCAATCGCACGAGTGAATAAATCGGTGATTCAGTCGCACGACTTACTGAACCGCATGGCTTAGCATACAACTAAGTTCAATCGTAGGCTCAATCGCATGAGTGAACTCAGCTGCAGGCTCAATCATACGACTGAACTTAGTCGTATGGTTCAATCGGATGACAAAATCATTTTGATCAAAACAGTTTAAGTTCCAACTGTCATCTCTTATGCATAAATCTAATGTATATGTTTCTTGTGTTGTAGCAATATGGCTGATAGATGGACAATGAGCACCAAGCACAACATCTGTGCAGATCTTGATACTACTTCCCGGAACACCTCTGAGTTCATTAGGATTACTGCTTTGCTACATAGATCAAGGATATACAAGGCCATCTCTGCTCCATGCACACCATACAGGTCTATACCACAAGCCTTCTGGGCAGTCGCCTCAGTAGACTGGTTGGTGGAGCCTCACTGTATCCGGAGCTCTATCATCGGACAGGACATTGAGATATGTGAAGAAGACCTGAGACGAGTCCTAGACTTGGGGGAAGATGGAGCACATCCACTAAAGCTGCATCCACTGACTGTGCGTGGTTGCTTTATGAGGATCCAGTACGCTGGAAATATCAATGCCAACGTACTAAACAAGAGGAACAGGTTCCCACAATTCAAATACTTGGCACACGTGAACTTAAACTGTATTGCCTCCAGGCGTGGAGGGTTTGATGAAATGTAGGACCAAATCCAGAATGCATACGTTGCACTAGTACTGAACCACCCGTTTAGTTTTTCTCGGATGCTCTTTTCTTATCTAATTGAGAACCTTAAAGCCAAAGGCAAGGAAGGCTTTTGTATGTATTCATGTGTCTTAAAGATGATCATAGATGATAAGCTTCCTATGCTGCCAAAAGAGAGAGATGATGCAGTGGTGCTTAAGGTGATGGATGATACCACCTTAGGCAGGATGAAAGTATACCAGGGGAAGCAGGTGAAACCCCCGGTCAGGAGACTGTTTGGGCATCTGTCTAATAAAGACTACGTGGCACCTGCTCGCAAGAAATGGTGTCACGATGATAGTGATTCCAATGTTGAGCCTTTGTGGTGCCCACCGATGAAGACGACGACGATAATGATGATCAGGATGACAGTGAAGGTGGTGGAGATACCGGTCCCAGTCAATCAAGGGCCATTGACATTTCTACAATGTCTCCACCATCTCCACATGGTACTTCTTCTGCTCCAGGTGGATCTGAGTAGGCGGCTATCTACCCTAACTTTCTGTTAGACGAAGAAGAAGAGTCAGATGATAAGCCTCTTGTTAGGAACATTGGTAGCAAGGTTGTGGCTACTGAGAAAGGGAAATAGGCTATTGGTGGACGCGTAGCTGGTACTACAGGTGATGATCCTGATGTCATTGATTCCACTTACACACCTAACCAACCAATCAGCTCAGGGGGAGCTCCTATTGCCAAAGGCTCAAGGAAGAAAAGGATGTCCAAACCCCTCGACAAAAAGAGTAAGAGACCAAGGATCACATTGATCACATCTTCCACCACCATGCCACAACCACAGCCACTACCACCACTACCACTGCCACTATCACCACAACACCCACTACCACCACTACCACTGCCACTACCACCACAACACCCACTCCCACAACTACAGCAACTGATACTCCCTCCACCACTCATAAACCTACCTCCACCTCACCCATGATACCCAATGCAATTCCACCACAATCCACTCCCATAACCACCACTCAACAAGCCAGTACATTCACCTAATCCCCAATGACATATGGCTCCACTCTACCCACTATCGGGTTAGAGGAATAGCTGGCAAGCCTAAACCGCATCGTGCTAAAGCTGAAAGCAACAGATGATCTGAGAGCTACTCAGATAAGCCAGCTAATGGTGGTAAATGCAGCTCAAGCCAACCAAATAGCTCAGCTCAGTGAGAAGACTACACTATATGAGAGAGCTTTAGGCCGAGCTCACCATGCACTAAGGAGTTAAAACGAGTTGGTGATGGCATTGGTGAAAAGGATTGAAGGACTGGAGAAAAAGAACAAGAAGATTATGCTAAGGCTGAAAGGATCTAAGGGTGAGCCCTTAAAGATTAAAGAGGGTGATGATGATGGTGATGATGTGGATGATGATGGTGAGCTTACAGATGATGAAGAAGAAGAAGAAGATGATGATGAGGAAGCAGGACCGAGTGGGAAGGGCAAAAAGGATGATAAAGATGATGATGATGAGCAAGAAGGTGATGCTGCTGCATCAGCCTTGACTCAAGCAGCTTAGGAGAGGCACTCCAAAGTAGCCTCAGCCTCTACAGCTCTACTTTAGGAGACTCATGATCAGGGCAAAGACAATGCTCCACAAGCCGATGATTATGATGTTCTTCCCCTTCAGCAAGTCAAGACATAGCTAACTATGTTTCTTGATTTGAAAGGGATCGTCAAAAGGTTAGTGAGCTACACTCCTGAAGGAGAAATCATACATGATCTGACCAACGAGCAGCTAGCTGACATGGAATTGATTAAAGATGCTCCTGAAGTAAATGTTCTAAGTGAAGAGGAGCTACAGGATGTCAATGAAATAGAGATTGAAGATGTGATAGCTGAACACTATCTTCAGTACACTGACCCTAAAGGCAATGTTATCCCTAACTTGGGTGAAACTTTTGGCAGTGCTACTTTCGATAAGTTGAACGAGATGGAGAAAGAAAAGGAGAAAGATAAAAGTCAAGCCCAAGCTTATGATGCGAATGTTGATATTAAGAAAGCTGAATGGGCTACTTGTTTTGCTGAAATGAAAGCTCAGTGCGCACCTCTAAAGCAAAATGCCTACACCAAACTGTACAAAGTCAAGAAACATCAGAAAGTGTCTGGAAAAATCATCACGTGGGCGTATTTTGAAGACTTAAATGTTTATATTGTGAAGAGAGAGATGGGAATTGAGTACTTTAGATATCCATATGATCTGAAGACTCTTCCTGGTTTTGAGCTTAATATATTGGCTAATTTAGATCTTTTTTATGCCAACCCGAGGAAGATGTCGGGATGGTTTGAGATAGCTCTGAAGAAAGAATACCAAACAAGATGGGTCAACTATAAGCCTTAACAACCTAAACATTTTATTCATAAGGGTGAAGTTAATCCTATCTCTTGAAGACCTAAGGTAGTGCTGAAACGGCATCCCCCATGCATAATATCTAAGACTCCCTTACGGGAAATACCTCAGGACTTCACTCCACACTTCAAATGGTGGTATTATGATTGGAGGATGGGAGAAGCAGTCATAGTGTTGAAGAAAGATGGGAAGATAGAGACTATCAGGGTATTTGACCCAATGCGGCTGACCAACTTATCTGCAGAAGATGTCTACATTCTATACAAGTGGAAATTGTTCTATGACATGGATGACATTGTACAAGCTCTTCAATTCCAACACGTTATATGGCTCTGCTTCACGTTTGAGATACACGCAGGAGTCATAAGAGAAGAGAATTATAAGAAGTTTCAAGAACATGTGAAGAATTTTAGAAAATAGGGTAAACTAGGTCCAAAGGGGAGTTTGTACATACATGATGTTCCTAGTTTATGTGCTTAAATGTAAAAGTCTTTCATTTCTTACACATGTGTAATGTATTTACTCAATGAAATATGATATGAGTTTGATGTTTATTTAACTTTGATTATTTCATATTATTATTGTGTTAAGTATAAGTCATACGTATGGACTTCATATACAGGTGTGAGAGTGTTGTACACAATTCTAAGTCAATAATGATTGGGAAATGTGTTCAACTTAGTCGAATGATTATTCATGCTAATGGACCATATTTATGGACCATACACATGAATATATCATGCTCATGGACCAGTCATATGACTAAACCAGGAGACTGGATCAGTCGTATGATTGAGACATAAGATTGACTTAGTCACACGACTGAACCATGTTAATGGTTTTGTCATACGAATGAAAACTACAAACCTATAAATACCACTTAATTCATGGAAAAACAAAACAATAAGAGAGAGCTTTGAATATTCATAAACCCTAGCCGTCCAGAGCATTCTAAACAGCCAATCTAACTTCAAAGTTCAATCTTGATCGATTCCTACTCATTCTTAATATTTAGTTCTTTGTTATATCAATCGGTTTATCATTCTAACTGATTGGATCACCAATCAAATAGGATTCTACAATATTTAATCTTATTTGATGTAGAATCTGTTAGTACTCCGTACGTACTCGGTCCCTAACATCTTGAACTGCAACAATTCTACCTGCATTGCTTCAATCTAGCTATGGTCTTGAAGAGCCTCTTTAATATTTTTAGGTACTGTTTGACAAAGAAAGCGTGTGAAAAAACAGATGTTTGCAGTACTTGACTTGCTTCATGTCACCCTTTCATTGAGTTCAATAATAATGCTTTCTATTGGATGATTCTTGTGCATTCTTGTGGTTGGAATTGAGTCACAAGCAATAGTTACATCAAAATTGGAGACATTCAGATGATTATGTTGAGAGGCACCTTTATATTGTACTGTTGGAGAGTATGAAAATAATGAAATTTTGTTTCTAAGACTGCTTTAGCATTAGCATCACTTTGATTGCTTCCATCATTTGATATTCTTTCTGTTTCAACTAGAAGAGTAGCTTGCTCTTGATTTCTGTCCTCATCAAGGACTTCTGAGTGTGATGGTAACAAGCTAGGACTAGCTTCAATTGAAACACTTTGATTCTGAGATGGTTGTCTCATAGGTTCAGCTTGTAGTGGAACATCTTCATTCAGTTGTTCAGAATAGGTTATAGGAACCATTGGAAAGTCATTTCTTCTTTCTACTCTAGAATGAGGTTCAGCTGACGGTATATTTCCTACATTAGACAAATGAAATTAATCAAATGATTTTGTAAATGAGTCAATATCAAACAAGCATTCAGGACCATTTGTAGATTTGGGAAATGAATGTTCTTAAATTGAACATTTGTTGATTCATTAATAATGTTTAATCTAGGATTAACCACTCTATAAGCATTTAAACCTGAAGAATAACCTACAAAGAATCCTTCATAAGACTTGGATGAAAATTTTCCCAAATAGTCTCTTGTGTTTAATGTTAAGACAAGACTACCAAATGACTTAAAAAATCTAATAAATGGTTTTCTATGAAACAATAGTTCATAAGGAGTCATGTTGTTTTCTTTAACAATCAAAGTTATTTTGCACAAAGCACGATGTGTTAACTACTTCTTCCCAGAAGGTAATAGGCAGTTTAGCATTGGCTAGCATTGTTCTTGTAGCTTCAATCAGTGTTCTATTTCTCCTTTCAGCTATCCCATTTTTTTAGGAGTTCCAGCTGCACCGAATTGATGAGCAATGCCTTTGGTTGCACAAAAGGAACTCATTTATTCATTTTTAAACTCTGTTCCATTATCACTTCTTATTGTTTTGACCTTATGATCAAGTTGATTTTGAATTTTTTCTGATAAAATCTTTTATTATTTGCGATGCTTTATTTTTATGAAGTAAGAAGAATACCCATGTAAATCTTGAAAAGTCATCAATGATCACCAAATAATACTATTTATTTCTAATACTCCTAACACGAGTTGGTCCAAAAAGATCCATATGTGGAAGCTTTAATGGAGTATTGTTGATGTTCACAGGCTTTGGTTTATGTATGGATTTATGTTGTTACCCTTTGAGGCATGCTGAACATTGATCAACAAAATGAAATTATTTTTTGGGAAAACTAATGACATGGTTTCCTTTGACCAGTCTGTTCATGTTTTTAAAGTTTGTGTGCACCAAATGTTTGTGCCAAAGCTGAGACTTATCAAATGAGAATTTTGACAGAAGATATGTTTCTTCTTTTAGTATAGTAGAATTCAGGTTTAAGATATAGGTGTTATTCTTCCTCGGGGTCTTTAGGACAATTCATTCTTCAGAAATTTGGAATCTTGGTTTCATAATGTAGCAATGAGTGTCGGATAAGTGAGATGAATATTTCTTGTCTTAGATTTAAGACATGCTGAGAAGATTGAAATTTAGTTGTTCATAGTAATTCATTCTACCAAAGCTTAGCATCCTATTGGTCACACATCCTTCACCAGTAATTCTTCCACCTTGTGAATCTCCTAAGAGTGCCATCGTAGTTCCTTGTATATGCTTGAAGTCATGATGGAGGGAACAATCTCGAGTCATGTGGCGGTAGTATTCCCTGTCCATGTACCATAAGCTATTGGACCATATGGATGACCCTACAAGCATAAAAGAACTAATTAGAATATGAACCCAAGCTATAATGGTCTTGGGATTCTTGTTCCTATCCATGATGGTGACTTTTTGGTGCCTTCCTCTAAACTATGATTTAGAGAGAGGTGTTATTGAAGATATCTGATGATATTTTGAATGTTTTAACTTATCAATATCAACTGAAGAGTCAGAGGAATAATGAAACATTTGGTCCCTATTTCTTTGAAGAAATCTGACCTGTTTTTGATTATCAACATCATTTTTTTGTTTTGGAAGATCATATGTTTGCTTGATGTTGTGATATTTGCTTCTTTGACTCTTCCTCAACTCTTTTATGTTAATCATGTCATTATCTAAGCTAGAAGTCCTAGATTGGTTATTATGAAAGTGACTTTTGACTTTGTGTTTCACGAATGATATTGTTGATATGGGCTTATTTTGGTGAATTCTCAACCCTTTTTGCTTGAAGTAACAATCAGATTTATTATAATTGTTCATATCACAAACTGAATAGTATTTATTTAAAATAGCAGTTTTTGGTGGAATGATTGTTTATGTCACAGATAGTGTAGTATTAATTGAAAAAGAACTCTTCTATTTTGTGATTAGACATTTCACAAATGTCACAACACATATGTTTGTTTCTTGAATTTGATTTTTCTATTGCTGACTCAGTTGATTTACTCGTTCTTAACTGAGTCACATCTTTGGTTTAAGGGAGGAAGCAAAATTAGCATTTTTAGTAGTTTGTTTCACAACACTACTTTTGTTGACTGTTTTAGGTTGTTTTTGTTTCCTCAACCTTTTCTTGACTTCTTGTTCAAACTGATTTACATGCTCCTGATTGTAGATATCAAAACCTAATCCTTGTTTTGATTTTGATGATTAGGGGTCTGATTTCTTGTTCAAACTTGCTTGTCTGATTTGCTTGAATTTTTTGGACATTTAATCTCATAATCGGAACTACTTTCAGCATAAGATTCCACTAAAGCCATATTTTTCTTCTTTTCTTTTAAAATTGCAGGTATAAATTTCACAAATTGGATAGTGGCTTTGATTGGGATTGATGGTTTAATGACATTCACTTTCTTCTAAACACTTTGTGATTTTAATTGGGTGACCTAATTTAATTTTCTCCTCATTTGTTTCAATGTAAACATTTGTTTTGTTATAAGTATTAATGAATTGTTTTATAAATGTTTTTGGTTCAATAGTATTAGGTTCATTTTGCTTTTGGAGTGTGACAGATTCAGGCATGATAGTGTAGTTGTCATTAGAGGGACGAGGACAAGAATTATACCTAATCCCAGACACATCCTTGGCATCTTTTTGTGAGTCTAGCATCTCTTGCAGCTTGAGTGAAGACAATTTATACTTTTCAAGTTTCACTTTAGTAAGAGTTTGTTCAGCTTTTGATTGAGCTAATTTTTTAGTTAGTTGCTCATTCTCAACTGCAAGAGTCTACTTCTCACCATGTAATTTTTCAATGTCAGAGATGAGAGGTTCGATTTTAATTTCAAAGCCTTTAATTTCACTATCAAGCATCTCTGACTTGACTTTTTCAACATTTATTTTATCAGCCAGTAATGCATTTATCACTACAAAGGTTGGATTTTACCTTAGATGGCATAGGAGATGGGCCATCATTAATGTGAGCCATAAGTGCATGATTCTAAAATTGAGGCTTAACTTCCTTTGCATACAGACTCTAATCACATACTCCATCTTATCTGATGACAAGAGCATTCGAAGATGACTAACTGCTTCCATGAGCTTGATTAGTTAGTTGTCGCTAACTCTAATATGGTTGTTGATGTTGTTGATGATGATACTGCTATTGTGGATTGTGGGAGTGAAAGCTTGTGCTTAGTTTTGGAGATGACTAACCCTGAGAATTCCTTTGGAAATTGTTGTTGTTTCTTCTAGGAGCATTACATTCTCTAGAGAAGTGGCCGGTCAGGCCACAGTTGAAACACTTTACATTGGATTTGTCATATCCAAGTTTGGTGGTTTCATTAAGGCTAAGATTTCTTCCTTTTCTGAAGAACTTCTTTGCTCTTATTACAATTATAGCCATTTGCCACTGCAAGTCCATTTCTTCCACCTCATCTGGATCCATTTCTTCCAAGTCCTCCTAGATCAAATAAGCAAAAGTGAGTCTGCCTCCCAAGTAAGCTTCAAAGCTAGCAACAAAGGCATTGTAAGTTGCCTTTTGCTCTTCTGATTCTAAGTCTATAGGAGTAGTTGAAAAAGTTGCAGAGAACCCTGTTGGTTATGATGGTGTTGAAGGCTTGTTAGATGATGGAGCAACAATGAAACCAGTTGTCTTCACTTGATCTCTTGAGGAAAGAAAATCATCATGCTTAGAGATGAATGCAATTTCTATATAGTGATTTTCTGTTGGAAATTTATAAGCTTTAATAACTCGAGGTCCACTAAGATTTCTTCTCCTCTCACCAAGTTCAAGAGCTTCTATCTTCGCAATCATGAAGTCCAACATGGCACTCTCTAGATCAAGAGTGTTTTTCAGCATTGTAACATTTTGTTTCCAACTTTTTGGAAGGCTGTGAAGCATCTTCTTGATTAGTTCTTTGACTTTGTATGTTACCCCCATGATCTCTAAATCATTCACAAGCTACACAAATCTATGCAGCTGTTGAGAGATTGACTCACCCTTGGAGTGATGGAAGGTTTCATATTGATTAACAAGCTTGTCCTTGTTAATATCAGCCACTTCATTACTGCCTTCACACATTATCAATAGTGCATCCTAATGTAACACCCGAGTATTTTTAGAAGACAAGACATAAAGAATAAAAAGAAAGAAAAAGCTATAGGGTCCAAGTGGAGGGACCAAAAGTGTAAATAAGGACAAAAATCTTTGAAAAGTTGGTGTAAAGGTGGGCATGGCCGCCCACCCTCATTTCACATTGTCATCTACTTTGGTTTTAGAGAGAGAAAGCAGAGAAACTCTTGGGATTTCAGAAGAAGAAGAAGAAGTGAGCGAATTCAAGGTATGAATTCGTGGTTTTTATGTTTATATGACGGGTTTTATCCCGGTTATGTGTTTATGTGCTTCTGAGTCATGTTTGTGCTCGGGTGTGTGCGTTAGGTGTTGTTTCTAGGTGTTTTGAACTCTTTGCAAGCGGGTTAAAAAGGAAGAAACACCCAAGTTGCACCAGGTGAGTTCTAGACCCTGGTTTTTACATGTTTTAAGATATCTTTGGGGCTGAAAACGTATTAAAATGATTTTATAAAGTTTATGTGTGAATACCCGTATGTAATGTGTATGTTGCATGTTGGTTCTTAAATGTTTATAGGTTATTCGTGTTTAGAAT
Source organism: Flaveria floridana (assembly GCA_018326465.1). NCBI lineage: Eukaryota > Viridiplantae > Streptophyta > Magnoliopsida > Asterales > Asteraceae > Flaveria > Flaveria floridana. The sequence continues at coordinate 21,002 of BJCO01795770.1, read as the reverse complement.
AGCCACATTATGCTTAGAACCAATGGGTTTGATGATTAGGATTGAAAATATCCAAGAAACATGTTTTACAGAATGTTCATGCGCCTAGATAAGTGTTCATACGCCGGAAAATGCCTTAGAAAGATTTAAGTGTAATCCATGCGTCTGAACAGTAGCCCATACGCCTAAGATTACCTTAGAAATATTTAAGTACAGCCCATGCGCCTGAACAGTGGCCCATGCGCCTAGAAATGTTTGTCGGATGACTAAGTGTGGGGCCATGCGCCCCAATAGTGCCCATGCGCCCAAGTGGCCCATGCGCCCAAGTGGCCCATGCGCCTAAGTGTTCATGAGACTGAATAGTACCCATGCGCCTGCATAGTGCTCATGCGCCCAAAAGTGTCCCTTGCGCCTAAGTGTTCCCCATACGCATGAATAGTGTCAATGCGCCTGCATAGTGCCCATGCGCCTAGGACTTAGAATATTTTCCTGATTTTTGGGAAAAATGTGTAAAGTAGGCTTTGACTTGGGAAATTCCCGGGGGACTATATAAGTTGACTTTTGGGGTCATAGATGGTATGAGGGGCATGTTATGCATTGTGATTGATGCTTACGATGATGATGATGTTGCATGAATGTGCATGATGTATGTTATGTATGTATGATGCCCGGTGTGGCGATGTATGAATGATATGTTATGTTATGTTCCTATGACGATGAATGTTTATCTTTCCATTACTTTACGTGTTATGTTAATGAATGAACCGAAAGTATTATGTAACGTAAAGTGAAAGATAATGAAAGAGGAACACGATGAATGAATGCATGCATTATCAAATAAAGGAACATAAAAAGTCTTGCAAGCAAATGTATGGAGGTCCACACCCAATGAAGGGTGTTAGCTCAACTGTGTGCGGGTTAGCTACCCCAGGAGGATGCACACTGGGGTCCAATCCTTGTGATTGACCATATGTATGGGATCCTTGCCGCTTGCCCCAGGTACTAGAGTCAGCTTCGTGCATAATGTTTGGGGTCTATGATAGACCTCAGGCCCAGTAACCAGCTTCGTGCACAATGTTCGGGGTATAGCGAATGGCATTGATCCGGAATGAAAAAGAAAAGATGAATGGTGAATGTACTTGCCCTAGGTACTGGAGTCAGCTTCGTGCACAATGTTCGGGGTCTATGAAAGACCTCAGGCCTAGTTACCAGCTTCGTGCACAATGTTTGGGGCAACGTACATGTCACTAGATGTAATGAATGAATGAAGGCTAACGAACGAAATGGAAGATAATAATGATATTATCTGTATGTACGTATGATGTATCACCACGAACGGATGAAACATTCAGTATGGACTTTTAAAGAAAATGAATAATGATTTTATGTATGTTTTATTAAAACTAGAACTCACTTAGCAACGCTAACTTTTATACCTTTTCAGTTGGCAGGTAAAATGTTGCTGAGGATGGCACGAGGCGGATACTCAGCTCTTTTCGATGGCATTCTTTTGTTAATGTTTTTGCATTGTAATGCGAACGAATAATGTTTTGAAATGAACGCTTGTATTAACTTGCAAAAGCATTGTTTTGATATAAAAGGCCAGTTTTATGTTTCCGCTGCAATGTTTTATAAATGATTTAAATGTAAAATATATGTTTTAGGTGCGATGATTTATCGGCTGTAAGCGTCCCGGGAACGGGGCCTTACACCTAAACAGCTTTAGTAGCTCCATACTTTTCTAATCTTTTTACTACATCCATTTTCAGTGCTTGAGTGAGTATAGAATAAGCTCTCAGATCAACTTTTATCTTCATGTAATAATCATCATCATCAAGTGTCAGATCCTTAATAAGTATTCTTGAGGTTTTGTATATTATAGCTTGATCAACAGAAGTGTCACTCGAATGTGAGGGACTTTACATATTGAAATACAGTAGTTCGGATTTACGCCTGTAATATAGTTCATAAATCTGATTTTCCATTGCTTAAACTCAGACTTATGTTTAAGCATCGCCCCACTAATGGACTATGAGGGGGGAAGTCATTTTGGTGCTTTTGGAGTATGATCATGTATAGAGAAAATATGTGAATCCATTTTTAATAAGTTATTGTTTAACATTTTTGAATAATGATTAGTTTGATTGTTAAGTTCAACTTAGTCCAAATGGTCAAAATAGGCTTATGTATAACCAGATCTGTTGATGTTTATATGTTTCTATTGTAACAACTTTTCACGGGCTTGTTCTTGAAGATGAGTACGTGTGAATAGTGACTGTTGAAGAGATTTATGTAGTTTACTAAGTATATGTAGATGAACACTCTATTAGTAACTCAATCACCTAATCAATCGAGTTCTACTCAGATCTAGACAAATCTGAAAAAGAACATAAAGCCAAAGCTCTGATACCAATTGACTGGGGTTTTTGAGAATCATATTCTCTGTTGATATGAATCAACAAGGAGCAAATTTGATGATTGAGTCAATGACTGTAAGGGGAATCAAAAAATCAAGGAACATTGAATGCAAGAAATACTCATAAATTCTTTTTGTTTTAATGAAGGTAATTGGTTACAATGAATGCTAGGGTGAGAGCATTAAACAGTAACAAGACACCTTGTAAACAAAGGATTCTAATTTTCTAGAATATGTATCAACAGTCACTCCATCGTCACCTCACATACGAGGTTCTCTATTCTATTTATAGGCTGACAAGATGCCTTTTACAAAATGAATAAACTACCCTTGAGCTATACATTAGAGAACTAGTCTAAGTCTTCATCAGCATTTCTTTTGGTCTTCAGCATTAGTGTTTGGTCATCGGCATTGACAAATGCGGATGAACAAACACATATACGCATTTGTTGTTGGCCATCCGCATTAGTTAATACGGATGTACAAATACTTGTCAGCATTTTTTCTGGCTATCCGTATCTGTTAATTCAGAAGAACAAATACTTGTCAGAATTTGTTCTATGTCATCCGCATATACAAATGTGGTTAGCCGACACTTGTATTCTTCTTTGCAAATTCTTCATCCGCATTTGTTCTTCGACGTGTGGGATTTCCGGTAGAAAAACCATCCATCCACCACTTTAATTGGCATGTATGATCCTTTCAGGGTCCATCATGGAATTTATTTATTTCGCAGATTTCAGTTTTTGCATAGGACATCTATGAATTCCTAAGTATCAAGAACTAAATTCTTCATTGAAGTATAACTTTGCTTTTCCATAGATAACCAATCTTTGAAAATAGAATACACTTTTAAATATTAACTCATCTGTAGTTTATCAATCTACGGATTGCCATATTTTACTACATTAAGTTTCGCACTGTAACTTCTATTGATGCTATAGATGCACTATAGCTTCTGCTAATGCTTAAATGCAAAGTTTGAAACTTCTTTGATTGTATGATCCTAATCAACTGATAGAACCATTTATTGGTATTGGATATTGTTTACTTTGTTTTTATGACAATTTGTGCACAAGAAGATTTATAATTCGAAAAACTGCATGTATCCTAGAGCCAAGTTAGTGCTCAAGTTCCAATTCCTTCATATTCTTTATTTATCCAGTTGATTTGACAATTCTGATATTAAACTTTCATGAATTATCACTCCCCCTAAATTTGTGATCATGTAAGGCCCTATTCTCGGGATGTTCTCAACTAGTCAATCATCACACATAAAACATATGATATACATTAACTTGATTAAAACATCGTAGTGGAATGAATTTAAACCATCATTTTATTTCATATAAATAATAGCTTTTGAAAAATTATACATCATTCATTATAAAATATCATTTGTTCGTATTATAATGTAAAAAACATTATTGCAACATAAAATGGATGCCATCCAAAATGAGCCAAGTAGCCACCCGTGCCATCCTTACCAACCATTACCTGGAAAATGCATAAAAGTCAGAGTTGCAGAGTGAGTTCTAGTTTTAAAATAAAATATACTTTACTTTTGATTAAAACCTTTTTTTTACTTTCGTACGTGATCATACATCATATATACACATAGATAATAGCATTATTATTGTTTATCATCATCCGTTATTAACTTTCGTTCGTTCATCATCGTACGTCATCGTTATCATTCTCCTTCATTCATAATATTCCTTACTTATCTTTCGTACATTCTTTAACTTCCGATGGCACGTACTGTACCCCGAACATTGTGCACGAAGATAACCTATGGGCCTGGGGAAAGTATGCTCATCATTATCATCCATCATTCATTCCGGACCAATGCCATGGCTATACCACGAACATTATGCACGAAGCTACTTACTGGGCCTGAGGTCTATCAATAGACCCCAAACATTATGCATGAAGCTTACTCTAGTACCTAGGGCCCGGGCTAGCTAACCCATACACAGTTGAGCTAATATCCTTCATTGGGTGTGAACCTCCATACATTGCTTGCAAGACTTTCTTACATTCGTTCGTTCATTAATGCATGCTTCATTCTTACTTTACATTCCATTTATTATTATCATTAGCTTCCGTTATTCGTTACATAATACTTTTCCTTCATTTCATACTCATAACACGTAAGTAGCGAAATAATACATAACTGGAACGTAAGATCAACATAACACATTCATACATAGCATCACATAAACATCACATACCCTATGAGACATCATCATATAAACATCACATACCCCATCACACATCATCACAAAGATCATGCATCATCCATTCACAAACATATACACATGCATAACAAGTACAAGTCATCATAGAACATAACTGACCCACCGCGGGGCAGTAGGGGTTTGGGGGCGGCAACCCCTCAAAGCGGGGTCCTAGGGTTAGCAGCCCATAGTGGGGTCCAAGGGGCAACGCCCCTACATTTGTATAGCGCATTTTATTATTGAAAAATTGATCTTCCTCTTTAAACATCTTAAAATCCTTGTCATTTAAATCGTATATTTAGCATACATTTCCAGCTCCAAATTAGTTCAAAACCTTTAAATAGGGGATCTAAAACTCACCTGGACTAAATGAATAGCTTCTCAATAAAGCTTTTAAAACAAGGGTCACACTACACAACCTAAAGATAAGTTAACACTCAAAGGAGTTAATTTCTGCTTAATTTTGCTGCGAATTTCTCAGCAGTTTCGCTGCTAGTTTCGTTGGCATCTTCAATGGCAGTTCCGCTGGCATCTTCGCTGCCAGTTTCGCCTATCTTTTTTTGGATAACCATATCTGCGAAACTACATGCGAAACTATAGTTTCACAGGAAGTCTTCGTAGTTTCGCTGGACGACTGTGTAATTTCACTGGATGAACCCTAAATGTCGCAGACCGGGCTGAAAATTACGAACCAACCCATTTTGACCCAAAACTTCAATCTTTTACATTAAAAACCTTGGTTTATGACCCAATATGGTTAATTTAAGCTTCTAAGTTTTCTTACACGAAAACATGAGTTTTGGGTGAATCTTTGCCACTTTCAAAAACCCCAAGCCCTGTAACCGGGTTTACATCCAAAGGAACGATTAAATGATGTTTCTTACCTGGATTCTTGTTGTTTTCTTGTTGTTTGGATGCCCACGAACACCGATCTTCAATTATGTGATCAATTGTGCCTTGAATCTTCAATTCTCTCTACCTTCTCTCTCTCTCTACACTCTCTCTAGAATTGGGGTGTTGAGTTGCAAATGAGAGTTGCTCAAGCTGATCCGTTTATGTATTCCGGGCGCTCTCGGGACCTTTAACTCGCAGGACACATAACTCGAAAAGTTAACTCGGTCTATAACCCATATCCATCCTATTTACATTAAATATTCTCGTCTAAACCCATTATTATTATTTGGCTTGGTTAGACTTTATTCGGGGCGTTACAAGTCCACCCCCTTATTTAGGTTTCATTCTCGAAACTTGTTAGTCTCTGAATAGTTAAGGGTAATGTTGGCTCATCTCCTCCTCAACTTCCCAAGTGGACTCTGATCCCTTCCTATGTTCCACTGTACACGCACCAAGGGAACCACCTTATCCCTTAGCCTCTTTTCTTTGCGATTGATGATCGCCATTAGTTGCTCCACATAATTAAGCCGTTCATCAACTTTAATATCCTCTAGTGGCACCACCATATCCTCCTCGGCTAAGCACTTTCTTAAGTGAGATACGTGGAATGTTAGATGAATTCCACTTAACTCACTGGGCAACTCCAACCTATAGGCCACCTCTCCTACTTGAGCAATGATTCGGAAATGCCCTATGTATCTCGGACTCAACTTTCCCCACTTCCTAAACCGGATGATGCCCTTTCAAGGTGAGACCTTTAACATAACCCTATCACCCACATGGAACTCAATCAGTCTACTTCGTTTATCATCATACGACTTTTGCCTAACTTTAGCTGCATTCATAAAGACCTTGATCCTTTCCAGCTTCTCAGTCATAGCCTCGACCACCTCGACGCTCCCTAACTATTTATGGACAATATCACCCCAAGAAGCAGGTGTTCTACATCTCCTATTATATAACATCTCATAAATGGGCACGCCAAGGCAGGCATGATAGCTATTGTTATATGAGAACTCTGCTAATGGTAAGTGATCATCCTAACATCCTCTAAAATCAATAACGCATAGTTGAAGCATATCAGCCAGCATTTTAATGGTCCTTTCTAACTGACCATCTGTTTGGGGATGATAAGCCGTGTTGATATGTAACCTCGTCCCCATAGCATCGTGAAATATCTTCCAAAACTTTGATTTAAACCGGGTGTCATGATCCGACATGATAGACACCGGTACACCATGGCGACTTACAATAACCTTGATGAATAGATCCACGAGTCTCTTAGAGGAATACGTCTCTCTAATCGATAGCAAGGGAGCTTCTCTTCGTCAAATGATCAAGTATCACCCATATGGCATCATACCGTTTCAAAGTACGCGGTAACTTCATGATAAAGTCCACGATGATATGCTCCCACTTCCACTAAGGTATATCCAAAGGTTGGATCTTCCTGTATCGCTTCTAATGCTCCACCTTCACCTGCAAGCAAGGAAGGCATTTACTCACATACTCCACTAGGTCACGCTTCATACCCGACCACCAATGATATTTCTTCATGTCTTGATACATTTTCGTGGCACTAGGTTGAATGGAGTATCAAGTCTTATGAGATTCATCCATGATCTTCCCACGTAGATCCCCATAACGAGGAATCCACATTCGACCAAATTGTGTTCTAACAAGTTACAATGAGATGGATAATAATAATGTTATGGTTTCATTGATGTTGATAAACAAGTTACAATGAGAATCGTAGATGACTGATGAAATCAAACCCATCTAAAGGAGAGGATTTCTCCTTGGGTGGTGATTTACACGATAAGAAACACACACAAAAAAACCACCCTTGCAAAAATGCACTAGTGGGTCTATTTATATTATTATTACTACATGTTAATCCAGGATAATCACACTTGAATCAAATCTGAAGATTATAGATCAAAATATGATAATCAAAATCAAAACCCCTTTGATCATCTATTAGATTTCTAATAATGTGTTTACAAATAATCCTCAATCTATTGGTCATACCACTATTAACCTAATTCTAATTACAATTAGGCTATTTATAGTCTAGACTAATATTCACTAATTGCACTTAACCCCCTCGACTTAGGCTAATTAATAGTTACATATAATGTATAAAAATGACTCAAACAAAGTAAAATATATTTTGTTCACACAAAATATATATATTACTATAAAACACCTAGTCATCTAAAGCTTCAACGTCTCGTGTCGGTTCTTCATCTCGAATGTGTCGGGTTTGACTTTCATGTTGACTTTAACTGTGAAGTTGAGTTTTATTGACTTTGACTGTGTTGATAAGATGGACTATCTTCTACATCTCCAACAATACTCCCTGTTAGTCTATCATTATCAACGTCTTTAAATGAAATCAGCATCGAGAAGTCAACAATAGAAAGATCTTCAATTTGAATCTTTCTGAATCTGATGAGAATGATTATTCATCTCATAAGCTTCCCCTATTTATATGCTACACCTTTTCAAGTGCATCCTTTGAGAGGATGTTGGAACAAATTTCCCAAATTCTAATCTCGACTGCTTCAGAAGATGTAGGAGGTGGATTCCTAGCTTGGTATCTTCTTTAAACTTGAGGAACAGGTTCTCTCATAAGGTACACTACTCAACTCATGAACGGCCATCACTTATAGCAAAAATATGAAACACATTCATAAACACAATCTTGAAATTTATAATTAGATCATTTCATTTTAACAAAATAAACCCATGTTTATTTGTGTTTGAAAACAAGCAAACCCCTGTTCGGTTGTATGCAATTTTTGTGAAATGCATGAAAAATGATAAAACTGAAACAACATAATATAGAAGACCTAAACTAAATATTGAAATGAAAATTCACTTTCAATTTTATTTTTATTACATACATTTATTATATCATTTTTTTATCTATTAATTTTTTATATAACTGAGAACTGAATAGATCATGAGATCATATCCCCAAGATATACTTTATCACAAAGACGAAATTAATCATCAACAAGCAATAAGATCACACTGATAACTGAATCTAATCATAGTCTTTGAATGATTTTGAAATTATCAAACTATTCAATAATGATTGCTGATATGTTTGTCCACTTAAACCCATGCCTTATTTTTTTCAACAAGCAGCAGATGATTCTTTAATATTTGATTAAATACTTTAGAATGCTAGGACCCTAATCATTTGGCAAAAACCCTCATCCAACCATAGGATTTCTTGAATTTTATTATGATCTTTAAAGAGCAAGGCTTGTACATTAGTGTGCAAGTGATTATCAACAGAATATTGCATTCTATGATGAATTCATCGTTTAGATGATCTGACATGTTTAGACCGAAATGGTGAGAGCTCAGGGTCTATACTCACGTATAACAATGGAGATGACCATTTAATCATGTGCCAATAAGAGCTCCAGGTTAGTATTATCGTACACCAAAGGAGATCATCACTCTAGGGCAGTACTTCCATACAGTAGAAAAGATTAGCACAAACACAAGACACATAAATACACCAAACATGGCTAAAATATATGGCTTATATGATTTGTATAATACCATACATCCATAAGCATACATACTTAAGCATAAAATGATTGCATAAAACCATACATCCTTAAGCATATATTTTAATTTAAATCATTATGTTGTTGTCTATATTATTCTTCAGGTTGAGTCTACCAAGCATATCATTAAAGAATCTATTTGATTTTATTTTACTTGTAATTAATAACATGATGTAAATCAGATAACAACATTAGTTACTACCATTTCTCATTCTAAAAACGCAAGTCATGCAAAAACAAGCATTTCGAGATGATATACAATCATTTCTCAATCATCTCAAATCAAGTTCCCAGTTCTTTTTATTTTTTATGTAAACCTTTTTTAATTTTTTTTATATTTTATATTTTTTGTTTTTAACACAAGAAAACTATACAAAAATAGAAATTTACCAAAGCAGGTCTTCCAAACAACACTGATTATCAAGATAAAAAATGAATTATCAAGAAATATGTAGTGATTGTGAAGTAAGAACTGTGATTGTGCATATAAAAATCCAGATTGTGGATAAAATACCTCGACTTTAATATGTTTGTCCTGCCTCAATTGGAATTAGGAACAATCTCTATCAGTAAACCAGATTACTAACAGTCATGCTGAATTGTTCCAACACTCATTAACAGATTAGTTTGAAAGGGAAACCCAGGCATAGTAGACTTCAGAGTTCCTTTTTCATCAATATAAGAAACCTGTTTTGGCACATAACCGTTTAAACAATTAGGGATTGAGTATCCTTCTTTTTCATTTGACAAATTTGTTTTGGTTCAATTAATTTGGATTTGAATGAATTAAATTTGGAAATCATTTTCTGTTTAATACCGGAAGGAAAAGAATTTCATTTTGAACCTTTGTTCATTATCATCTTTGAATTGTGTGAAACCGGCTTCACATGAAAAGGTTTGGATGGATGGTTTTTCATCCAACCATTCAAAGATGTTGGACACTGAAAGGATTATACATACCAATTCAATAGGTGAGTTAATGGTTGCTTTGTTGGATTCCCACAAGTCCAAGAAGAAATGCAGATGATGATCCTGCACAAGAAAAACCAAGTATGGTCCTGCACAAGAAAAACCAAGTATGGTCTTCCGCATTTGTCAATGCGGAAGACATAAAACAAATACGGACATGTATTTATTCTTCTGCATTGACAAATGCGGAAGACCAATTAGTGATGCGGACAAGACTTTTCTCATCCACATTTGCCAAATGCAGATGACCAGATAAATGCGTTGAAGTATTTGTTCATCTTCATTAACCAATGCGGATGACCAACGTACTAATGCGGATTATCAATTGAAGAAATGCTGATCAAGTCAACTCATCCGCATTTGCCAATGTGGATGAACAAGCACAGATGTGGAACAAGACTTAGACTAGTTCTGATGTAATAGGTCAGGGATAGTTTTGTTATTTTGTAAAAGGAATCTTGTCTGCCTATAAATAGAATAGATAACCTCGTACATGAGGCGACAGATAGTGATAGAATATTAGACAATCTGAATATTTGTATTCTCTAGGTGGATTATTACTTTTCTTGCTAAACCCTAGCAGTCACTTTAATCAATCACCTTTATTCATATATACAAAGCATTTATGAATATTTCTTCTGCATTGAATGTTTCTTGATTGTATAATTCCGCCATTCAATCATTAATTCAGTCACTATATTCGATCTTTAGTGAGAATCTCAATCTCACCAACCCAATCAATTGGTATCAGAGCTTTGGTTCTCGGTTCTTTTTTAAATCTACCCAAGATCTGAATAGAACTCAATTGATCTGGTGATTGAGTTGCTAATAGAGTACACTATAATCTTAACTTAGTAAACAACAAAAAATACTCCTGTCAACACATTGTCACCGAAATATCCACATCAACCAGTTATTGTTCAAGTAATTCCTGTCAAGAACATAGCAACAAACTTCATTCTTGAAACTGTGAACAGTTGAAATAGCTTAAACCAACAACAAGAAACTCACTAAAGTAACAAATCAGATTCTATAATTCATTTGAACTATTTGGAGAAGTTGGACTAATTAATCTTAAAACTCACCTATACAAGCTAAAAACCTTGTTAAAATGAATTCTAACTGTTAGTCAGAACTTGGTCATACACCTAAACCTCCTATGCTTAAACACAAATATATGTTTAAGCAGTAGAAAATCAGGTTTAGGAATTACATCACAGGTGTAGATCATGATTTTTGGATCTTAATATGCAAGGGGCCACACATCCCTATCATTTTGTCTCTAGATCAAGCTGCAATTTACAAAACTGCAAGAACACCCATTGAAGATCTAACTTTTGATTATAAAGATTATAATAAAATCAAAATTGACCTGAAAGATAACTCAAATCTAACTCAAGCACTCAAGATGGATGTGCTGAAAAGATTGGAGAAGTATGGTACTGCAAAAGCTGTGTGGGATGCAATTAAAATTATGTGTCAAGGAAGCAGTGTGGTAGCAGAAATTAACAAGGATAAGCTTGTTAATTAGTATGAAAAATTTCATCACACCAAGGGAGAGTCCATATCCAAACAACTGCATAGATTTTTACAGTTGGTAAATGACTTGGAAATCATGGGAGCCCCTTACAAGATCAAGGAATTAAACAAGAATATGCTACACAACCTCCCTGAAAGCTGGAAATAGAATGTAACAATGCTGAAAAATACTCTTGATCTTGAGAGTACTACTTTGGATATCATGATAGCTAAAATCGAAGCATTGGAACTTGATGAAAGAACCATACATCTTGGTGGACCAAGAGTGATTGAGGCTTACAAATTTCCATCAGAATCTTATTCTGTGGAAAATGCCTTCATCATTGAGGATGATGATTTCATCTCACCAAGAGATCAACTGAACAACACTAGGTTCATTGCAACTCCACTAACCAATCATCCATCAACATCATCCCAAACATCTAGAATCACTACTTCTCCTCCAACCACTCCTGAAGACACAAGATCAGAAGAACAAAAGGAAACTTACAATGCCTTTGTTGAAAGCTTTGAAGCATACTTAGGAGGAAGAATCACTTCTACTCATCTAATTCAGGAAGATCTGGAGGAAATGGATCTAGATGATGTGGAAGAAATGGATTTGAATGGAAAATGGCCATGATTGCTATGAGAGCAAAGAAATTCTTTGGAAAAGGCAGAAAGCTAAGCCTTAATGAAAATACAAGACTTGGATATGACAAATCCAAGGAGAAATGCTTCAATTGTTGCATGGCTGGCCACTTCTCCAGGGAACGCAAAGCCACCAAGAGAAACAACTTTCAATGAAATTCTCAAGTCTAGTCATCCTCACAGCCTAACTCAAGCTTTCAATCCAATAATCAACAGCAGCAGTATCATCATTCTTAACAACACCAATCATATCAAAATCCACCTCAACTGACAAATCAAGCTCATGGAAGCAGTTAGTCTTCTGCCAGTGCTCTCGTGATAAGGCAAGATGGGGTATGTGACTCGAGCATGTATGCAGTGGAGAACAAACCTCAATTTCAAAATCATGCACTTATGGCTCACATCAATGATGGTCCATCTCCAATGCCTACTGAGGTAAAATCTAACCTTTGTAGTGAAAAATGTATTACTGAATTGCAAGGTTATAAGGAGCATATCCATGAACTGGCAGATAAAATTAAAGAAGAAAAGGTAAAGTCAGAGATGATGAAATAGAAATAAAAGGCTTTGAAATCAAAATTTAATCTCTTATCTATGACATTGAAAAACTACATGTTTAAAAGTACACTCTTGCAGCTGAGAATGAGTTGCTTACTGAAAAGTTAGCTCAATCTAAGGCTGAACATACACTGACTGAAGTAAAACTTGAAAAGTTTCAAATGTCTTCAGTCAAGCTGCAAGAGATGCTTGATTCTCAAAAGGATCTAACGGACATGTTGGGGATCGGATATAATTCATGTCCTCCACCATCCAATGACAACTATACTATCATGCCTGAATCTGTCTTACTCAATGAAGAAATTGAAACTAAAACTATGGAACCAAAATCTATTGTAAAACAAGATACCAATCCTCTAAACAAACTTGATGTTTATATTGAAACAAATGAGGATAAAATCGAGTTAGGTCAACCAATCAAAATCAAAGAATGTTTAGACAAGCCAGCGAGTGTAATGAAACCCACAAGCCCCAAGTAAAGTTAGTGAAACTCACTGCTGAGAGCAGTTCTGATAATGAGATTATGTCTCAAAACAATTCAAGAAAATCAGAAAAAGTTTCACTCCTAAAACAATAAAAAGGATCACTGACTTCAACACACAAACCTCTATCAGACCCACAGTCTTCAAAATTAAGACAGGGAGTACGGTTTAATATTGGGAATAAGGAACACAATAAACAGTTTGACAAGGAAGTGTGAAATGGGTTGAAGAAACGAAAACAACCCAAACAATCAATCAGACGTAGTGTTGTGAAGCAACCTACAAAAAATAATGATTTTAATTCATCTCCTAAAGAAAAGAAAGTGGCTTAGCAGCAAAAGAGAAAATCAGTTGAGTCACATAAATCAAAATATGGTTCAAGCAACAGACAAATGTATTGTGATATTTGTGATATGTTTAATCACAAAACAGAAAAATGCTTTTTCAATCAATAATGTTCTATCTGTGACATGAACAACCACTCAACCAAAAATTGTTATTTCAACAAATATTATTCAGTCTGTGATATGAACAATGACAATACATCTGAGTGTTACTTCAATCAGAAGGGATTGAGAATTCCCTAAAACAACCAATCTCAACAACATCTTCACACCAAACGCAAGTCAGGAGTCATTTGCCTAGCAATCAATCTAGAACATCTAGATCACTCAATGACATGAGTAAAACAAAAGAAATATGGAAAAGTCAAAGAGGCTACCAGTTCATCAATATAAAGCATGATTGTTCAAAACCCAAAATGATCTTAGAAAATCAAAAACGTTTTAAATTTCTTCAAAAGAATAGAGATCAAAGATTTCACTACTCATCTGACTCATCTGTTGATACTGTTAAGAAAACTTCAGTAAGATAACATAAGCAATCTCCCAGGTCAAATTTGAATATATCACAATTTAGAGGAAAGTATCAAGAAGTCACCATAATAGATAGGAACAGGAAACCCAAGACCATCATGGCTTGGGTTCCATATTCTAATTAGTTTATTTATGCTTGCAAGGTCATCCATATAGGTCCAACAGCGTATGGTATATGGATAGTGGATGCTCCCGACACATGACTGGAGATCGTTCCCTCCTTTATGACTTCAAGCGCATACAAGGAACTATGGTGGCATTTGGTGGAGATTCACAAGGTGGTAGAATCACATGTGAAGGATCTCTGACAAATGGGATGCTAAGCTTCAAAAGAATGAAGTACTATGAACAGCTGAACTTCAATCTGCTAGGCATGTCTTAGATCTCCTACAAGAAATATTCTACTCACTTTATAGACACTCATTGCTACATTCTAAAACCTAGATTTCAGATCTCTTAGGATTGGTTTGTCTTAAAGACCCCAAGGAAGAATAATATTTATTTTTTGAACTTGTGTTCTTCATCACCTAAAGAAGAAACATATATTTTGTCAAAAGCATCATTTGATGAGTCATAGTTTTGGCATAGACGTTTGGGGCACACAAACTTTAAAAACATGAATAGATTCATCATAGGAAACCATGTCATTGGTTTTCCTCAAAAGGAAATTCATTTTGTTGATCACTGTTTAGCATGCCTCAAAGGAAAACAATACAAATCTTCTCACAAAACCAAGCTGGTGAACAACAACAATACTCCATTGAAGTTACTTCATATGGATCTGTTTGGACCAACTCATGTCATGAGTATTAGAAAGAAACAATATTGTTTGGTGATCATTGATGACTTTTCATGATTTACATGGGTCTTCTTCTTACTTCATAAAAATAAGGCATCCCAAATCATACAAGAATTATCATAAAAATTGAAAATCAACTTGATCATAAGGTCAAAACAATTAGAAGTGATAATGGTACTAAATTAAAAAATGAAGGAATGAGTTCCTTTTGTGCAACCAAAGGCATTGCTCATAAATTCAGTGCAGCTAGAACTCCTCAACAAAATGGGGTAGCTGAAAGACGGAATAGAACATTGATTGAAGCAGCAAGGACAATGCTAGCCGATGCTAAACTGCCAATCACCTTCTGGGCAGAAGCAGTTAATACATCATGCTTTGTACAAAATCGAACTCTAATTGTTAAAGAAAGCAACATGACTCCTTATGAACTGCTCTTTCATAGGAAACCATTAATGGGTTTCTCAAATCATTTGGTAGTCCTGTCTTAATATTAAACACCCCAGACTATTTGGGAAAGTTTTCTTCCAAGTCTAATGAAGGATTCTTTGTAGGTTATTATTCTGTTTCAAAGGCTTACAGAGTGTTTAATCCTATATTAAACATTATTGATGAATCAAAAAATGTTCAATTAAAGGAACATTCCTTTCCTAAATCTACAAATGGTCCCGACTAGTTGTTTGATATTGACTCTTTTACAAAATAATATGATCAATTTCACTTGTATGATGCAGGAAATCTACATTCAGATGACATTCCCTCAGATGTAGAAAGAAGAGATGACTTTCCACTGATTCATCCTACTTCTGTTGAATACATGAATGAAGATGTTCCTCTTCAACCTGATCCCATCAAACAACTATCAGATGTAGAAAGAAGAGATGACTTTCCACTGAAGGAGGACCAAGCCTGTTACCATCACACTCAGATGATCTATCAACTGAGATCAGAAATCAAAAACAAGCTTCTCCTCTAGCTGAAACACAAAGCACTTCAAATGATGAAAGCAATCATAGTGTCACTGAAGCTAAAGTAGGAGCTAAAACAGAGTCTGACTATCTTCATAATTCCACAACAGTACAAGATGAAGGTGCCTTTGACCATAATGAACTGAATGTCTCTAATCTTGATGTAACTATTACTGGAGACTCCATTCCAACCACCAGAATACATCAGAATCATCCAGTTGAAACCATTATTAGTGATCTTAATGAGAGGGTGACAATAAGCAAGTCCAGTATTGCAAACATCTATTTGTTCTCATACAATCTATGTCAAACAGTACCCAAGAACATCAAAGAGGCACTTCAAGACAATAGTTCGATTGAAGCAATGCAGGAAGAATTGCTCCAATTCAAGAAGCAAGAAGTATGGCAACTGGTAGATCTTCCCAAAGGACAATACCCTATCGGTACCAGATGGCTGTACAGGAACAAGACTGATGATAGAGGGATTGTCATTAGAATCAAAGCAAGATTAGTGGCACAGGGATACACTCAAGAAGAAGAAATCGACTATGACGAAGTGTTTGCACCTGTTACCAGATTAGAAGCAATCAAAATCTTTCTTGCATATTCGACATCCATGAAATTTACTGTTTATCAAATGGATATAAAGTGTCCCTTCTTCTATGGAAAGATTGTTGAGGAGGTCTATTTGAGTCAACCACCTGGCTTTGAAGATCCAGATTTCCCTCATAGAGTTTACAAGCTTAACAAAGTTCTGTATGGTCTTCACCAAGCCCCAAGAAAGTGGTATGAGACTCTATCAACCGTTCTTCTTGAACATGGATATGAAAGAGGAATAATCGATCAGACTCTCTTTAGAAGAATAAGAGGAAAAGACATGTTGTTAGTCTAGATTTATGTGGATGATATCATTTTTGGCTCAACAAACAAACAACTCTGCAAAGAATATAAAGAACTTATGCATTCAAAATTCCAAATGAGTGTAATGGGGGAACTTACCTTCTTTCTGGGGGTGCAAGTCCAATAGACAACAGATGGAATCTTCATCAATCAATCAAAATACATGGAAACTAGGTTAAGGAAATTCCACTTTACTGATTGTCAGTCTATCAGAACTCCTGTGGATACTAAAGTGAAGATTGGACCTGATCCTGACGGTAAATCAGTGACTCAGACTCACTATCGATCAATGATCGGTTCACTTATGTATCTAACAGCCAGTAGCCTTAGATTATGTTTGGTGTTTGTGTGTGTGCCAGATATCAAGCTGATCTAAAAGAATCACATGTGAATGCAGTTAAGAGGATATTTAGATATCTGAAGGGCAAACTAGCTCATGGGTTATGGTATCCGAAGGAAGGAGACTTCAATTTCTATGCCCTCACAGACAGTGTTTATGGAGGATGCAGCCTTAATAGAAAATCCACCTCTAGCGATTGCCAATTTCTTGGTCCTAGACTAATATCTTGGCAATGCAAGAAGCAGACAAATGTATCTATGTCAATAGCAGAAGATGAGTATATTGCAACATCATCTTATTGCTCTCAAGTACTCTGGATTCAAAACTAGATGCTTGATTATGGTTTTAACTTCTTGCACACACCAATTTACATTGACAACACAGTAGTTATTTTCATAACAAATAATCCAGTTCAACACTATAAAATAAAACACATTGAAATTAGATATCACTTTTTGAGAGATTATGTTGAAAAGGGGTTAATCAAATTGATTCAAGTACCCACTGAAAATCAATTAGCCAATTTATTTACTAAGGCATTTGAACCGAGTAGGTTTGAATTCCTGGTTTAATCAAGTGGCATGATTAACCTTGAGTAAAAGCAAACAAAACTTCAAAAACATTCAAAAGATTAGAAAATCACAAAAGGAAATCAATTTGAATGAAGAAGAGAATATTTTGGGAAATGATATAATTACAGTTGTTATATCATTCAATGTGCTTAATTTCAAATTGTGAAAGACTGAAATGACTTACCAGATATGTTGGTATGCTTAACTTGGAAGAAAAGATACATGCAGTGATGAATTAAAGCCTTATTCAATTATGAAAGACCGATCACAAAGTACAGGTATGTATTGGCTTATCTGAATGCATGTGTGTGTAGTAACCTAAACATACCAGGTAATGATACTTTATGAATCTCTTTCACCAAATCATGTCTCATCTTTGTTTTGTTGAGTAAAGACCTGATGAAACGTGCACATAGTGCTGATATTCTAATCCAAAAGATTCCCAATGTGGAACACATCCAAAATTTGAAGAATCAACAAAAGCAATACATTCCAAGTGAATGAACAAAAGAATCCTATCATGGATCACCTTTCAAAGTGAAGTGAAAAGAATCCTAATATGGATCATTATGAAAATGATCAAAGTAAAAGAATCCTAATGAGGATGAGTGAAAATGAGATCTCATAACTTAAGTGACCTGGTAAATAAAAAAAAGTTGTGAAAAATTTCTACCATGCATTGTACTAGGATGGTTAATCATTCCATGCTTGTGTGTGAGGTACATATTGAATAATTAAATCAAACAAAGCATGATAAATATCACTTGCATCAAAATATCAACCAGGTATGAGTTTAAGAGGACAAACATACCTTCAAACTTCAAGTTCATAAACATGTCCATTTTATCATAACGGATGCACATGTGCAATGCAAGATTGATATGATCCCAACAAAAGATATACTTCTCTTCATTATCAATAATGAATGTATATTTGTTGGTCCAGAATGATCGATTCAACAGTGCAAATGATCACAAACACACAAATATCCCACTGAAATTCATTGAACTATGAGAAATTCTTGCTAAACAATCAAAGTCAATATCAAACAAGGATGAATAGAGGATATAAAGCTACAATAATGAACAAATAAGCTCCTAGCACCTCTAACCGTCACACACACACTTTAGGGTTTGAACAAAATGGCAAAAACTTTTTTAGAATGAGAAAATATTACAATATATAAGAAGACAATAGATTCGCTGATAGATTCGCTGGATAGCGAATCTATCAGATCAAAAGACTAGCTTCGCCGGGCACCCAACTAGGTTCGCCCGGCGACAACCTACACAAATCTACATACTATTAGTTCCGGGCGAACCTGTAGGTTCTCCCGTAGGTTCGCTAGAACATAAACTAAACAAATACAAATTAAAGACAAAAACACCAACAGGCCGGTGAGTCCAACCTACACTAGTCATCAATACTCCCCCTAGGTTGGACCTCACACAGGGGGGTCTCTAAATCAGCTCCAGCCTTTTACTTTAATACTTGATCAGCTCCGGCAGCTTGCTGAACAATCAGAAAAATGTCCTGAGCAATGACTTCAGCAAATACTTATTCCTCACTAACCTCTTGAACAAACTTGGCTTCTGAAATTTCTGTATCAGGCATGTCAATAACAATAACTTCCTCCTGATTTGTAACAGAACGCTCCTCAGATCTAACTCTAGAATCACTGGTTTCTCGATCAAACCTCTTCTCAATCGTTCTATCCATCTGCCTAGCCAGATCATCCATATCCATCCTGAAATCAACAGCTTTCCTTACTTTCTCAGCAACCTCCTCTATCTCAGTTCTAATTCCCCGGGCTTTGTTGGCAACTATAACAAACAGATTTGCTTCAGCCTTTGTTTCCTCTCCTGCCCCATGGTGGATCACATTCTCACACAATACCTTCAGATCTTCATCACAGAAAGAAAATACTTCCATTGGATCAAACAATCTGATTTTGGGAACACCTTTCACTCTAATCATTGCTTCCCCTGTGTTGTTATCATAGAACCATTTTTCGAATGCTTGCAATCTCGGGGGAAGAGGATCAGGTATCCTAATGCGATCAACAGTCTTTGCTGGTTTCAGTTTAAGCACAATCTTTCCTTTGCCAGTCACCCAATCAATGTCTTTCTTCGACCTCTTTCTATCCATTTTCATGAAGCCAAAAGCCGTGAAGTTATCAGTCAAACCCTTTTTAATTTCTAACTCCAGCAACTTTGCCCGTTCACTCTGTTCAGCTCCAAGCAACGGGATCTCTGCCAATCTCCTTAAATCCCACCTTGGGAGAGTTTTGAAAGCTTTTCGTTTGTGAAAATATGAGATCCCTCCTCCTCTTCTCTTAATCATAAATAACTTGAGCTCAGAGTTGTATTTCCAGCTAAAAATCTTCTTATTACTCTCCTTTCTTGTTGGATTTTTTATGTTCTGTAACAGTGGAGTTATCTCTTCAGCCTCCTTTTCTTTAACAAACCAGTCAGATTGATTTAACTCCACAGTTCCACCTTTAGATGACCCAGTTTCTGCCATATAAGTCATTGGACGTTCATCTACCTCATAAAACTCAGGTTCTAAGCTGTAATCCACCAGCTGTTCATCAACTTCCCCTTCTTCATCTATCAAATTCAAATTTACTTGTGTTCCACCAGCTATTTCCGGACCAGAAAATGTATCCATATCAAACCCCATCTGTTCATCAAACCCTGCATCCTCAGCAACCATCTTTTCTTTGCTATTTGACCTTAAAGGATCCTTTGAACCACCATCCTTATCTCCTCCAGATTCACCTTCAGCAGTACCAGTCAATCCTTCATACATATCAAAAGAGTTTCTTGCAGCTTCTTTCAACACTCTCAGCTCATTTTCTGTAACACCCTCACATTGCAACAATAATATAATAAGGAGGGTGCTACTAGTTGGGTTATTATAACAACTCAGAGAGTACAAACGCAGCGGAATTTTATATACATATTAAAAACTGTTTACATCGTTAACAATATTTACAAGATATTATCCGATATTTCAAAACTTTTTAAACTTCAAGTACTTCCTTCCCAAAACCCAACATTTGTGGCCAGTATCATACACCATAACCGGAAGCTAACTTTGTGGGAGACCATCACGAGCACCTCTATTACTACCTGGCATGCATTAGAAAATAAACACAAAATCAGATATACTGGTGAGTTCTAACATACACCACATCTCAATCGTAACAATTCATCAATTGTTATCACACCGAATGATTTACACACACATTC
>BJCO01795768.1:0-10560 GCA_018326465.1 Flaveria floridana | reverse complement strand
GTTGACTTCAGCTATTGTCTTCAGCTGTTGACTTTAGCTGTTGTCTTCAGCTGTTGACTTCAGCTGTTGTCTTCAGCTGTTGACTTTAGCTGTTGTCTTCAGCTGTTGTTCTTCAGACTTTGGAAGATCTCATGCTCAGCTTCGGAAGCCCTTAAATGTAGCACCAAAATGACTATGTGAAGTAGTTTTGGTTGTACCAGCCTCATCATGACCTAACACATATGATCTTGCATAGGGTCTTGTTTTGATTATAAGATCGTAAGATGTTGATTGGATCAAATCTTGCTTGGGTTGAATAACAAAAAAGAAATGGGTAAGTAGGTATTAACTAAGGGGCTCATAAGAGAAAACTTAATGAAATGCTCACCTTCTATAGTTTAAAGAACATATATAAGTCCAACCCATTTTAACAGAAACACTCTATCTTTTAAGTTAGAAACATCTTTTAAGTTTTAACTTCTTTTATCTTTTTGGACCACTTTTAGAAACGCTGCATCAGAGCACATACTTAGAGAATTGTTATGTCTCTGATATGGGTTCATGCTTTTCTTCAGTCTAGAAGGTGATCCAGACCCCTCTGATCATTAAATTTGTTTGCTATTGTTTTTAGGCTGCCCTAACGATCTATATTCAACTGGATAATGCATGTTTAGTAAGCTTATATTTTTGGGTGGGAAAGCAACAATGGATTCAGGTGTATGGACTATGGTTACATATAATATTCAAGGTTAAACAATAGGTTCTTCACTACTCTGTTAGGGCCTTCTATATAGATGATGTAAACCTATTGGCTGATAATCTATCTACTAAGCTAAAACTATCTACAAGAAGCTTTTTGAAACTGTACCATGCCATTTCTTTTATTTATTATTATAATTTTGTTTCCAACTAAATCATTATGCATTCTATAATTCATAATATTGATAGTATTTCTTTGATTGTTTATGCAATGGCTGATTTGATAAAGATGAGTCCAACCGAAAGATGGGAAGAAAAAGAGGCTATTTATTCTACATTGATTTCGATTATTTATTCTAAAGTTTCAGTTGTAAAACTATGCTTATGAATACATTTTGGTTTATTCTTGTTTGTATATCATGGATTTTGATCTTGGTACTAATTTAGGAGAGACTGATAACTTATTAAGGGCGTAATGGGTCATAACAAGTTTACATCAAAAGAAGTCATTTCTAATATGGGTCAAAACGGGTTGGGTTTCATGTGCCAACAATTGCTCATGATGGCCAGGTCTATAACGCTTAACATTACCAATACTCGAGTCCATATTTTCAACCCGTGACTCCAATCAGTGGATCCTACTCAATAGCTACAAACCCCCAAAAGGTGAGAATACACTATCTGCAGCTACTAAACAATCATATGATCTTGCAGTCTTGCTTATTTATATATAGTTAGTTATTACATTCTTTTGGTTAGTCATAATGCGAACCCCCAATACAAAGACATTAAACTAACAAGTTGTAGGTTATGAAGTTGACAGAACATGACCAGTGAGCTAATATTTTTGCAATGATGTGTGGAATTCATGTTGCAAGGAAATATTAGGATTAAAACA
Source organism: Flaveria floridana (assembly GCA_018326465.1). NCBI lineage: Eukaryota > Viridiplantae > Streptophyta > Magnoliopsida > Asterales > Asteraceae > Flaveria > Flaveria floridana. Next base: position 8,984 of record BJCO01795768.1, on the reverse strand, counting down.
TTGCCAAAGAGGTAATTTTGAATTAAATATTCACCGGTTGATGGGTATTCTTGCATCGGTGTGCCTAGCATTTAGGCCATAGGTGATGTTAAAAAGCAAATGAATCTTACCCATTTTGACTTGGTGGAAGAGACTTTGTTTCCCGTATGTGATTTCATCATTCTATGAGTTTTGATCTCAACTTATATTTTGGATATACTGATTATTATTCCATTTATCTCTGCTTTATTACCCCATATTCTTGCAATCAATACAATTAAATTTGTATTTTTGATACGGGCCAGGCCCATCCTACAGTCACCTTAGCCCAACAGGGAAGGCCCCAGCAAGATATCAAGAAACCGGCCCGATTCGAAAATTGATGCTCACGATTCTGGACGTTTTATTTACTGCATTTTATTTAACTTGCATTGTTGAATTAGTCTTTAGCATGTTCTCATGTTTTGCATGATAGTAGTAGTGGTGCATGGTAGTTGTTAATGGCATGAAATAAGGGACATGGGTGATGAGCCTTTAGTCTCTTGCATATTTATATTACCTTTTGCATGAAGGGAATATAGAGAAAATTGCCCCATCTTGTTCTTGAATTTCTTTGGAGCTTAATCCACTCTACGGATTACCTATCATTGGTGCTTTCATTCATGTTTCAACCTTCCATCATGCCCCCCCCCCCGCAAAGATCCCTCCGTCTCCGATGACCAAACACCCACCACTAATGACCTTTTGCAACAACTCCTCAACTCCAACGCTGCAGCCACCGCCAAACAAGCCACTTATTTTCAGTCCCTAATGGATGAAACTAAAACCCTCCATGCCAAATTCGATCTTCAGGCTAATGTCTTGACTGTAAAAGCCCAAAAAATTATCCACCAAATCCCCTACCGAACCGAAACATAAAGTTATTCAAATTCACAATGAGACACCTCCATCCTCATCCACTTCTAACCACCCTCGAACACCAAAAATTACACTGCCATTCTTTGATGGTTCAAACCCACTTGGTCAGATATTTCAAGCAGAAAACTTTTTGCTTACTACAAAACTCCAAATGATGAATGTGTTCCATTAGCGGTGTTTTACTTCATCGGTGAGGCACTCGCATGGTACCAAACCTAGCCAACAACGACCTCCTACCTTCATGGACATTATTTAAACGTCAAGTCGAGCGTCGTTTCGGCCCGTCGGCCTACGAAAACCACGAAGCGACGTTATTTAAACTCACCCAAACAACCACAGTCGCTGCTTACCTTGCTGACTTCGAACAAATCAGTAACCGAGTCACCAGACTCACTTCACAAGCCTTAAGGAGTTGTTTTAATTCTGGCCTAAAACTATAAATACGTAACGAGTTAGCCGTCCTCCGACCCACCACACTTTATGAGGCTATTGGTTTAGCCAAACTTGTTGAAGAAAACTCAACCAACCAACAAACCCAAAATTCATGTTTTCATCTAAAACTCACTTTTCCACATCATACCCTTCCTCATCCACCCAACCCTCCACAACTGCAATGACCAATCCTACATACACTCCACCACTTTTACCTAATCCTCCTAAACCAACTAACCCCTTACCATTCACCAGATTATCAGCAGACGCATTACAACAACGGAAGAAAGACAGTCTTTGTTTCAAATGCCTTGAAAAATACTTCCCTGGTCATAAATGCTCTCCTCCATAATTTCTTCTCATTGTCGACAACGACGACTCCGAAGACATCACCGAAGAACCCAAACCCACACACAAACCATGTCAAACTTCGATCAACCACCACCCCAATACCTCTCCCTATCCGACGCCGCCTACTTTGGCTTTCCGTCTCCACAAACCTTACGAGCTACGGGTCACATTAACGGCACTCCGGTTACCATTCTTATTGATTGTGGGAGCATGCACAACATTATTCAACCACGAATTGCTGCAAATTTACATTTACCGATCAGCACAATCCCCCACTTCAAGGTTATGGTAGGCAATGGGGAATTCATTCAATGCAAAGTCATATGCCAGAGTGTTAACTTTAACGTTCAAAAGGCAAATTTTCAAATTCCGTTTTACGTACTACCGGTTGAAAGAACCGATGTCATGCTTGGTATCACATGGTTAGCATCACTAGGTCGCCTCTCCGCTGATTTTTCGATACTGAAAATATCGTTTAGCAAAGACGGTACCACACATACCATACGTGGTGAAGTATTGGGTCACTCGTGCTCTGCAAGTTCGGTATCCACCCTACTCTGACACACTCAATCGCATCGTTACACACTCTCACTTATCAACCCCTCACACCGTCACCCACTATGACATACACCTTACCAACACACACCGATCCCATGATAACCCAACTACTACTACAACTTCAAATGTTGTTTGTCGAACCACAAACACTTCCACCCACCAGATCTCACGATCACCATATACCTCTACTAAACGAAACCCAACCTGTTAATGTTAAACCCTACCGGTACCTACAGTACCAGAAGCAAATTATGACCCAACTAATCACTGAAATGCTGCAAAACGGGATTATCCGCCCAAGTCAGAGTCCATTTTCATCCCCAGTCTTGTTGGTTAAGAGAAAAGACGGCTCTTGGCGCTTTTGTGTGGATTATAGGGCTCTAAACGCGGTAAGCGTGCGTGACTGTTTTCCGATTCCGACCATCTACGAACTCTTAGATGAACTCCATGGTGCCATAATCTTTTCAAAAATCGACTTACGATCCAGGTACCATCAAATTCGGGTAGCACAAGATGATATTAACAAAACCGCATTTCAAACTACGAATTCCTTGTCATGCCGTTCAGTCTTACAAATGCTCCTTCAACTTTTCAATTGTCACACCCCCGCTGAGAGCGGAAACACGGGGATGCGAACGAGACGAGATCGTCATAACACATTGTTAAGAATAGAGATGCAATATATGTAATTGATGATTGAGCGTGTCATGACGACACCCGACACAAATGGAGACTTGTGTCATGTTTAGTCAATATTCATGACAGCATAGCCATAAGCATTAACTTGTAAGTGATTCACATAACCAAATATTGTATTCTTGTAATGTAATTCCCACAACTCGGGAACAAGTATCCAAAAGAATGATAACTGTTTGATAGACTACAACAATGTTCCAAAATAATTGTTTGTCAAGTATGTTTAGTCTCAAAAATGCATCGTAGGGTCTCCACTAAGGCAGCACTCCTAGATCTTCAGTTATCATTGTCACCTGAAAAGATATGCTCAAAATGTTCAACAAAATTGTTGGTGAGCTTCGCAGGTTTAAATTGTAAATATGTAATTGATGTTGTATAGTGTTTGTTGCGGAATACCGTGCATACAGTTATAAGTAAGCAAAATCACATAACCATGAGTTTTACAACCAAACCTATGACGTACACACAGCAACTTGTCAGAATATATTCACCCAAGGCCCGTTCCTGGAAGTATGATGGTACCAACTAGTAACCATCTGTCAAGGGTGGGGGTGTCAACCCAGTAGTACTACCAATACCTATCCATCGGTTCTAACACCGGAATTAAATGGTTGTAAGAAAGAACCACACAGCAACTCATGTATGCATCAGATAAGTACTCATAAAATAGTATTACGTTGATTCCAAGTATGTAAATTGTATGTAAATTGTACAGCATAGAAAACGGGTGAGCATACGTTTCCCCCATATTTGTAAAAGATTGAAACATTGTATAAGCATAAAAAGGGGCCATGAAACTCACTTGTTAAGTGGTAAGTATGTATGATGAAACTTCCCAAACGTTGTATGCAATGAACAGTCAAACACCTATTGACAGTTATGTTAGCATTCATGATGTGCCTGATGTTAATAATAATGTTTAGTCGGGTCGGGTCGTATCGGTTCGGTCGCGGGTAACACACAGACACAAACACACGCAATAGATCTTATGTAGATCCAAGTACTAGAAACGTTGCCATTGTCGATGATGTTTGTGTAAAAGTGTTGTTGTTGTTAGAGAAATACTTAGTACGCATTAGTGTTACAAATCGATTGTTGATAATTGTAAATGGTTATGTTGATTCGATTAGTGATAACATTAGTAAGTTTGATAGTGTTAATCTAAGTATTGTCATTGGCAACGGCAACCGTGTTGATGTTACCTTAACATCACACGACAAACACACCGCACACAAGGAGAAGTCACACGCAGTAACTCCAATCGCACGACAGGACCAAACGCATGACTCAACACTCCATTCGCATGAATGGACCTTCAATCGTACGAATCAGCACCCAATCGCACGAGTCAACATCCATTCGCATGATTCAACCTTCATTCGTACGAATTAGCTTCATTCGTACGAATGAACCTCCATTCGTGCGACTAGGCATTCAGTCATGCGATACACGCACAATCGCACACATTCATCCGCATTGACTCAATCGCATGACAATATTCATCCGCATGACTCAATCGCACGACACGCACAATCGCATGGACTCAATCGCACGACACACACATTCGCATGGACTCAGTCGCATGACACACACATTTTGCATGGACTCAGTCGCACGACACACACATTCGCATGGACTCAGTCGCACGACTCACTCAATCGCATGGACTCAGTCGTACGATACGCCCAATCGCACGACTCAGTCGCATGACAGACCGAGTCGCCCAGAACAGCAGATCGCGACTGCAGATGTGCTGTGCAGCCTTCGGCTGCTCCGTGTACGAGTTTCACACCTCAAGTACTTCCATAAACACTTATCTAACATATCTAAGCAAGATGCACACGCAGAAAGGCAACACACGCACCCACACGACCTCATCTGCTCGGGTTGAACCCGAGCACCCGAAACCCTAAAATCGCAGAAGTAAAATGAGCAAGAAAGGGACAACCAAGGTCGTCTACCTGCTAGAAATGTGTAGTCTCAACTGTAGCCGAGGATTAACCGGTGAAAACGAGACGAAACGGGGTTGTTTTAGTGCAAGGATGAGGAAGAAAAGTGGAGAAGAAGAAGATGAGGAAGAAGAAGTAGTTGTGAAGGCTAGGGCTAGAACACGGGTATTTATACTCAGCCCTAGTTTGGCAAAACGTCACATTTAGTCCTTGCACTTAGCCCCCGAGTTCCCGAATTCGTTTCGGTTGAAAAATGACATAACTAGGCTAGTTATATTAATGATAGGGAAGTATTTAATGTTATTTGTATCTTAAAAATGATGTTGGTCACATTAGCTCTACCAAATTTTACCAAACCATTTGACATCACCACCGACGCTTCGGGTCATGCCATCAATGTTGCTCTCTCACAAGACAACCGTCCAATTTCATTCTTCAGTAAAAAAACTTTGCCCCACTATACAAGGTCACTCCACTTACACCAAAGAACTTTATGCCATTACGGAGTCGGTTAAAAAGTGGTGCCAGTACCTCCTTGGTCATCGGTTCCGCATCTACACCGACCACCATAGTTGAAACATATCCTTACCCAAACCATTCAAACACCAAAACAACAAAAGTGGATCACCAAACTCATGGGTTACGACTTTGAAATAAACTTCAAACCGGGCAAAGAAAACAACGTGGTAGACGCCCTTAGTCGAATCGACATTCCATCCATGTTAGCAATTTCACACCCTTCGGCTACATGGCTAAACGAGATCCGTCAATTCTATCACGTTGATACAAATGGTAGTAAATTGGTGAAGGATATCTAGATGGATCCAACAGGCTTTCCACACCACCGTGTTTATGACGGTTTAGTCTACGTACATGGCAAGCTTTATGTTCCTCCCATCTCAGATCTGCGAGACAAACTTTTACAAGAATTTCACTCCTCATTCATCGGTGGTCATGCTAGAATCAACTCCACTATTAAATGACTTTCAGGTTCGTTTACTTGGCTTGGATTGAAGAAAGATGTTTCTACGTTCGTTAAGTGTTGTCAAGTTTGCCAAGCTATCAAGACCCCCACTCACAAACCGTATGGCTTACCTCAACCACTTTCGACGCTGGAATATCCGTGGCACGACATCTTAATGGACTTTATTACCAACTTACCGACTTCAAAAGGAAAAACAAAGATCTGGGTAGTTGTAGACTGGCTGTCAAAGTTTGCTCACTTTATTCCATTACCAACCAGCTACACGTCGGTATCTCTCGCCTCCATTTTCATGCGCTAAATTTACTGCCTACATGGTTTGTCTAAGACAATCATGTCCGATAGAGACCGGGTATTCATCAGTGAGTTTTGGAAAGATATATTTAAACAAATGGGTACAACACTGCTGGACATAAACGCCTACCATCCCCCAACGGATGGCCAAACCGAAGTAGTAAACCGCTGCCTTCAAATGTACCTCTGAGCATTCGTTTTTGATGTCCCAAACAAGTGGGAACACTACTTGTATCTTGCTGAGTTCTCTTACAACACTGCTCATCATTCCTCGATCAACATGTCGCCATTTCATGCTCTTTATGGTAGAGACGTCACTTTTATTCATGATTATGTACCAGGGACGACAAAGACAACTTTGATCGTTGCCTCCTTAATCGAACACCAGCATCTCATCACTAAACTCAAAGCATCCATCGAAGTGGCAAAGCAAAGGATGACTAAATATGCTAACAAAAAGCGTTCGGATAAAGAATTTGCGGTAGGTGATTTTGTCTATTTACGTTTACAGAAAAACCGGCAACACTCAGTGGTGAATCACTCAAATCATAAGATCTCTAGACGTTTTCACGGACCATACAAGATACTGGAAAGAATAGGAAATGTGGCATACAGGTTGGACCTCCTAAAAACTTCAAGAATTCATCCGGTATTTCACATCTCTCTTTTGAACCAAGTTACGGGGACACTACGGGTAACAAAGGTGATTTACAAAACTTTTATCCCGATATGAAACTTGCATGCCTTCCAGAAACGATTGTCGATACCCGTTTGGATTGCAATTGCAAAACACAACTGTTAGTTAAATGGGAGCGAAAACCTTTAGAAGAAGCAACATGGGAGGACAAAGCTGCAATGGATGAACAATTTCCTAACTTTACGACCATTGAGGACAATGCTGAATCTCAAGGGGAGGGAGATGATACGGGCCAGGCCCATCCTACAGTCACCTTAGTCCAACAAGGAAGGCCCAAGCGAGATATCAAGAAACCGGCCCGATTCGAAGATTGATGCTCAAGATTCTGGACGTTTTATTTACTGCATTTTATTTAACGTGCATTGTTGAATTAGTCTTTAGCATGTTCTCATGTTTTGCTTGATAGTAGTAGTGGTGCATGGTAGTTGTTAGTGGCATGAATAAGGGACACGGGTGATGAGCCTTTAGTCTCCTGCATTTTTATATTACCTTTTGCATGAAGGAAATATAGAGAAAATTGCCTCAAGTGTCTTCTTCTTCTTCTTGAATTTCTTTGGAGCTTAATCCACTCTACGGATTACCTATCAATTTTCTATTTCAGCATACCACCACTCTCTGTTGTTGGACTAAGTGACGAACAAGCCATACAGCGGGTCAATCTCTAAAAGCTAATTGGCAAGGTTTGACTTGACCGGAGCGGATCGGACATTTTGTTGTTTACATCAACATTTTAATCGTATGAAGAATCTATGGGTATGTGAACACGTGCCACTTCTTTGTAGTCAAGTGAAAGGAACCTAAAGATGAAAATTGGGTTGATATGTAGAGGTGGAAGTTTCAACCCATTTAATCATAATTGGGTTGGTTTGTGTTGTGATATATCGAACAAGTCAAATGATAAAAACTTAGCTAAAATGGAGACAATGTAGATTTGGCTAAAATGGAATTTTCACTGCTTACAACTTTTAAAACTATAATTTATAATTTTAGAAAAGCTGAAGAAAATATTATATTGAGAGTTAGTTTTCACTCGATCCATTTTGACTCATACTAGAAGTGGCTTGTTTCAGCACAAGTTTGCTTTGATCATTTCAAGCTGCCGATCTTGCCACCTCTAATGTTAGGTATTAATTTTAAATATTAGTCTGCGTTTTCTTATGTAGATAGACTACAATAAAAGATATGGGTTTCATGTACGTCCCATTAGTTTCTTTAATTTTTTTATTGTATATATGTTATCATCCTTTCAAACAATATAATTGTTATATTGAATGTTTATATGTTAATTATCAGAGACGTCTATGATGCAATTTGGGTTGAGCTGTTGTCTATTCTTTTGGTTTTTGCGAGTTTGGTTTGCTTATATCATAATTTTTATTAGTTACTACTGTTAATTAAATTTGCATTATCACCAAAGAATTTGCATTATTACCATAGAAATATTATACCGCTTTATAAATTTTCGCACCTATCTCAAGGGAGCACTATAGAATAGAAGCCATGAACGTATTCATTAACTAACAGAAAAAACGAGTATCATGTGGTAATTATAGCCGCCGTCCCATAGCGCGGGTTTTTTTGCTAGTATGTACGTGTGTATATATATATATATGTATATATATATGTATATATATATACGTATATATATATATACGTATATATATATATATGTATATATATATATACGTATATATATACGTATATATATACGTATATATATATACCTATATATATACGTATATATATACGTATATATACGTATATATGTATATACGTACATATATATATACGTATACGTATATACGTATATATATACGTATACATATACGTATACGTATATATATACGTATATACGTATACGTATATACGTATATATATACGTATATATATACGTATATATATACGTATACGTATATACGTATATATATACGTATACGTATATATACGTATATACGTATACGTATATATCTACGTATATACGTATACGTATATACGTATATACGTATATACGTATACGTATATACGTATATGTATACGTATACGTATATATACGTATATACGTATACGTATATATCTACGTATATACGTATACGTATATACGTATATACGTATATATATACGTATACGT
>BJCO01795683.1:0-11319 GCA_018326465.1 Flaveria floridana | reverse complement strand
GGCCGGTCCGACCGGTTCGACCGGGAACCGGACTCCAATCCGGTCCGGTTCGGTGCTTAAAACCGGTTTAACAGTGAACCGGTGGTCAGACCGGTCGAACCGGTCGAACCGGCGGTCGGACCGGTAACCGGACCGGTTGAACCGGTCGAACCGGCGGTCGGACCGGTGGTTGAACCGGTTGAACCGGTTTTTTTATAAATTTTTTTATTTTTTTGTAATTTTTACATAAATACGGTCCGGTTCTTTTATACGGTCCGACCGGTTGAACCGGTCCGACCAGTGAACCGGTAAGGCGTCCGGTTCACTGTCCGGTCCGGTTTTAAAAACATTGGTTATAAGTTACTAAGGTCTCTTGGGTGTGTGGAGGCATGGGTAAGGATGACTGCATATTCAAAATTTTCACCCTTTATGCTCTATCTTTTGTTATAGTTTTATAATCTCTCTTTTTTGTTACAGTAGTAATATTGCTTCAATATTCAATATAAGTTTATCTTTCTACAAAATGATGTATTGATAAAATGATGTATGTGGATGTTATACATTTAAAGTAAACACTCCTGTAGCCCTGTGTTACAACATTGCTTCTTTAGAAGGGATTAATGACACCCATCAAGCAGGTTTGATAGGTTCAAATATCATATTTTGTTTGACTTTTTGATTAGTTAAAAGATAAATTCTTATTTTTTAATTCTTTTTTGTGAACTGTTAGGTAAAAGAATAGGCATGGTTCAATCATGACTGTCAGAGATAGGTGAATCCGCTCGCAGTGATCACCAACTCTACTTTTGGACACTCTCAGTAACCCGATTCACATGAGAAATCTGTTGATAAAAATAATTAAATCAAATCACCTTTTTATAGAAAAATATTTACTAGATGCGCGTAAATACCAACTTGAACCATAAATCATTTTAGTTTTGGAATTGAAACAATGTTTGTTTTACTACAAAGTCAAGCATGTCGCGGAACCTGGAATATGATCAGGTAAACACTCCATATTGAACTATGTTCCTGTTAAAGATGTGTGCTTAATTCTTCAATTTGTAACAGTTTCTTTCACTATTATATGATGTAGGAGTTAATGCAACTAGCCGATGAGCTGCAATGGTGTAACACCCGAAATTTTTATCAAGATAAAAGAAAGAAAACAATAAGTAGAGGAAATAAAAAGTATATTTTAAGGAGAGAAGAGAGATTAAAGTGAAAGGGGCAAAGTGTAAACAGTACAAAAGTCAAATTAATATAATATATATGGGTATGGCCGCCCATATCAATCTTTCACCATCTGCTTTTGTCGTTCAAAGGAGAAAGAAGAGGAGAAGGAAGAGTTTTCGATTTCTAGGGAGAGAGAGAGCTAAAATTCACAAATTGGTAAGTGTTTAATTTTTTTTTGGTTCTGTTTTGTTGGGTTTTCACCCTTAGAACCGATTTATAAGTGTTATACGCGTTTTGGTGTTTATTTGGTTTGTTTTAGATGTTTGAATTCGTGTACAAGTGAGTTTGAAGGAGTTTTACTTGTTTGATACACCAGGTGAGTTCTAGACCCCGTATTTCTATATGTTTTATAAATTCTTGTGGCTGAAAATGTATGTAAACCATTTTTACTAATGTTGTATGAGTAACCATATATATATATATATCCATGCATGTATGATGATGTGTATGAATGTTTTATGTTATGTTCATGCTTAGAATGGTATGAGTAAGCTTAGACTAAGATAATATGATGTTTGGGACTGGAAAAAACATAGAAATATGTTCAAACAAGTTGGCCATGAGCCTAAATAAGGCCCATGCGCCTAAAATTGCCTTACAATAGTTTCTAAGTCGGGTCATGCGCCCAAATAGTGCCCATGCACCCAAATAGTACCCCATGCGTCTAGAAATGCCTTAGAATTTCTAAGTATAAGTCCATGCACCTGAACATTAGTCCATGCATCTAAGACTTAGTATCAGACGACTAAGTGTATCCCATACGCCCAAATAGTGCCCATGCGCCTGAAATGGCTCATGCGCCTAAGTAAGGAAACGTCCTAGTATGCGCCTGCATAGTTGCAATGTGTAACACCCGAACATTTTTAAAGAAATAAATAAGAAGATAAAAGAGAAATAAAAAGAAAAAAGGAAAGTCAACCTAAAGTTAAGGGGTCCAAAGTGTAAAAAGGGTAAAAAGTGATAAAAGTTGGTGAAAAAGGTGGTATGGCCTCCCATTTGTCCTGCACAACACTCCTCATTCGGATTTTTAGAGAGAGAAAGAACAGACTTCGGGTTTTTGAAGAAGAAACAAGAAAATTCGAAGTTTTTCGTAAGAATTCTCTAATTTTTGGTGCTTTAGATGATTCTAGACCTGTTTATGTGCTTATAAATGTGATTTGTGTGTTCGGGTTGTATTGTGTGTGTGTTTTAGGTGTTAGGAACGCCTGAGAAGTTCAAGGCAGGGTATCAAACCCGAAAACAACTAAGGTGAGTTCCTAGACCCCGGTTTTTACTTGTTTTAAACTGTTTTGGGGCTGGAAATACATGTAAAAATATATTTTTAAAGAAGTTTAGTATATAACCGTATGTACCCATGAATGCATGATGATACTTATAAGTGTTTTATGATATGTTCATGCTTAGAATAGTATGTGTATGCTTAGAACTAGGTGATATGATGTTTGGGACTGAAATCGACTTAGAAACATATTAAACAGGTTGATGATGCGCCTATATAAGGCTCATGCACCTGAATATTGCCTTAGAAATTTTAAGTGTTGCTAATACGCCCAAACAGGACCTAAAGCGCCTAAGTCCCATGCATCTGAAACCCCATGCGCCCAAATAGTAACCATGCGTCTGAATCCTGGAGATTGCTAATGGGTGAGTGACTCTGTGTTGCAAAAGACCGAAAGACTTGCAATCCTGGAGATTGCTAATGGGTGAGTGACTCTGTGTCGTAAAAGACCGAAAGTGTTGCAATCCTTGAGATTGCTAATGGGTGAGTGACTCTGTGTTGCAAAAGACCGGAAGAATAATGGTAAAAGTACGAATTGAACGATGATGAAGATAATAATAATATTACCTAAATGTACGTATGATGTGTGATCACATATGAAAGTGAGGAATGATTTTTGAACAAAAAGTGAAGTATTTTAATTATAAAACTAGGACTCACTCAGTAACGCTGACTTTTATGTATTTTCCAGTTGGCAGGTAAAACATTGCTGAGGATGGCATGTGGGGATGGCTACTCGGCGGGGCAAGACTGACATTCATTCTCCATAGATATCACTGTTGTTTTGTAATGCAGTTAAACCATTCTTTTGTAATCTGATTAAACTGAGGTGTATTGCTTGGCAACAGTGTTTATAATGAAATGAATGGCTTTTGTTAAATTAATTCCGCTGCTAAAATTTATAATATGTAATGTTTTATGCTGTGAATGACCAACTGTGAGCATCCCGGGATCAGGGCCTTACACAATGCTCCTAAACAGGCCTCATGCGCCTGCATAGTGCTCATGCGTCTAGAACACTTCGATTATTTTCTAAAATTTTGAAAAAAACAGAATCATTAAGATTTGACCCAAGTTTGACTTTAGGGTTTTAATTGTTATTATATTGCATTATTATAGGCTGTTCTTATGATCATAATAATTATTATTGGGTGATTTATGTGGTATGATTATGATCATAAATGCAAAGTATTATCATTAACAAAAGTGAAAGATTAATGATAAGGAAAAGTGGAACGTAATTAAAATAATGAAAGTCTTGCAAGCTCATAGGGGGTGCACGACCATGTTGTCGTTAGCTCAACTGTGATGCGGGTTAGCTACCTCGAAGGATGCACACAGGGTCAATCATTGAGATTGGCAGGACCCTTGTAGCATACCCTAGGTGACTGGGTCAGCTTCGTGCACATAGTTCATGGTCTATTTATAGACCACAGGCCCAGCACCAGTTTCGCGCACATAGTTTTAGGTGTTGCACATTGGTCCACATAGACATTGAAAGATAAAGTTAAAAAGTATGAAATGAACAAAGGAGTACAGTAAAGAATGAAAGAAAGAAAGCATTACCTTGAGGTATAGTTGATGTGTGTTCACGTACAAAAGTAAAGAAAGTATTTTATTGAAGGAGTATTTTCATATCTATATCATACAAGGTATTGTAATACTTTTAAAATTAGAACTCACTCAGCAACACTGACTTTTATACATTTCAGTTGGCAGGTGAATATTGCTGAGGATGGCACGCGGGAAAAGCTACTCGGCAGGACAAGACTGACATCCGTTCATGATTAATAATTTTGTTGCTTTGTAATGCAGTTAAACAATCTTTTGTAACTGAAAACCATTATGGGTGTATTGCTTAGCAACAACTTTTATTAATGAATGGATGACTTTTGATATTAATTCCGCTGCAATGTTTTATTAAATTTATATTATTGTGTAACCATGATGCGATGAATGACCAACTGTGAGGTGCTGGGAACGGGGCCTTGCAAATGGATATCATCTTTAGTAGTTCTAATAGTTTCCAATACACCAAAATATAAGATCCTTAGGGTGTTGTTCATCATGTGAGACATTGTAGGATTATAGGTTATAAAATATGAAATATATTGTGCACATAACTATGGTTTTGAGGTGGGTTTTGTTTATCTTTGATCTTTTGTTATAAATTTAAGTTAATAAAGTCATATGGATCGAATATGCTGAAAGTCTCCCAAATTCTCTCTTTAATTCATGTAACTTCATAAATTTTTTTGATCTTACAATTTATGCTTGTGGTATTTGTATATATTTACAGGTCTTCAAGGTTTCTGGGAAAGTCAATTTTGGTTGGAAAAGATAACTTAACGTGGACCCTATATAAAAATAAAACATTTGAATATCTAACAATGATTCCCCGACTAATGGTAGAAGCCCTTCGTAACTGATGCTAAGAAAGCATATGAATAGTTGTTGCTATGTTTTTTGTAAGGCCCCGTTCCCAGGCACCTCACAGTTGGTCATTCATCGCACATAAAACATACAATTATTTAAAACATCGCAACGGAAATTAATTAAAACCATTTCATTTATTTTAATGAGAGCTTTTGTAAAGTAATACAATACAGTTAACTGCTACAAAATATTATAATTGTATTACATCACAAAAATGTCATTGTTATACTAATGGATGCCATCCCAAAAATGCCCAAGTAGTTGCCCCGTGCCATCCTCAGCAGCTCTTATCTGCCAACTGCAAAATGCATAAAAGTCAGCGTTGATGAGTGAGTTCTAGTTTTATAAATAATATATCTTACTTTCGTTAAAATCTTTCTTTACTTTCATACGCGATCATGCATCATACGTACAGATAGAGATTATTATTATTAGCTTTCATTATCATTCATTTTTCCATCACCATCATATTCATAGCATTCTTTCATTCATGCTTTTCAGTAACATTCTCTTACTTTCGTTCTCATTCTTTCGTAACGTACTTTACATCATTCTTTTACTTTCTTACTTTCTTTCTTTCTTTCTTTGTACGTTACGTCATTCTTTTACTTTCATATGGATCGATGAACAATGCCCCGAACATTGTGCACGAAGCTGATGCTGGACCTATGGTAATTAAACTACGAACATTGTGCCCGAAGCTGATCCAGTCACCTAGGGCAAGCCATCTCTCCCATTCATTCAAACCAATTGGTATACCCCGAACATTATGCACGAAGCTGATACTGGACCTGTGGTAATTAAACCAACGAACATTGTACCCGAAGCTGATCCAGTCACCTAGGGCATACGAAAGGGCCTTGTCAATCTCAATGATTGACCATGTGTGCATCCTTTGGGGTATCTAACCCACATCACAGTTGAGCTAACGACAACATGGTCGTGCACCTCCTTTTATTTGCTTACAAGCCATTCTTTCGTTCATTACGTTTTACTTTTCATTTTTGTTATCTTTCACTTCGTTACGTTATTCTTTACGTTCTTTCATTCACTTGTCATACTACGTAAAGTAATAACATAATTTTTAACGTATTTTATAATATAATATAAATACATTTAATTACCATTAAAAGATAACACATAAATACCATACATCAATCATACATACCATAACCCTAAACCATCACATAATCATGCTTAAAAGGGTTAATCATAACCCATAAGTCAAACCAGTTCAAACCCTAAAATCCTGGGTCTTCCTAAAATTTCAGAAATAATTCTAAGTGTTTGGGCGCATAGGCACTATTTGGGCGTTTCTGCCCAGTTTAGGCACTTTGCTACTATGCAGGCATCTGATCTTACACTTAGTCATCAACACTTAGGCGCATGGGCCTTTTGAGCGCATGGGCCTTTTGAGCGCATGGGCCTTTTGAGCGCATGGGCACTATTCAGGTGTATGGGTCTCACAACCATTATGGGCAAAACTTTAGGCGTTTGGTTACTATTCAGGCGCATGGGCTTACATATTTCATCCATTATTCAATATGAGGTATGAAATAAGGCACATCCTCCGTGGGAATTTCCATAGTTACCGAACGATAGGCCACCTTTAACCTCATCTAGTCACATGGTCTTACGCATACAATCTAGTAAATTCACGACTATTCTTAATTATATTAAAATACTTTTATAATCCATAGGAGACTATCTAAGGATGGTCAACAACCAACAATGTTGTCTTCCCTAACCATGGCCACCTTAGCATGCAAACACTGATTTTATACATGGCATCCTCTACCATCGAATCTAATGTGCAACCTCCTCCATCAATGGTGCCTCTTTATTTTTGAGTTCATTAATTGTATCCCTAAGTGATCACAAACCTCCCTTGTAAGTTCGACATCAGTTGTGG
The DNA here is from genome assembly GCA_018326465.1 of Flaveria floridana. Lineage (NCBI taxonomy): Eukaryota > Viridiplantae > Streptophyta > Magnoliopsida > Asterales > Asteraceae > Flaveria > Flaveria floridana. The sequence goes on along the minus strand of BJCO01795683.1, from coordinate 4,477 downwards.
TGGATTTTCAGTGAGAAGGTTATACAACCGATGGGGAATGGCAGAATCATCAGGAGCTGGGTTGTCAATCTTTTCCGAGAGATTGAGACAAAAAAAAATGTTCCAAAGGAATTTTTTGCTTGAATGTGGGCATCCAATGAAGCTCGAAGGTAAACCAATCAATGTAGGCCTTAAGTCGGTAGGATTGACGAAACAAGGGTACCATAGCAACCCCTTCATTGCATCGATAAGAACTTTTGAGATTAGTGATCCTAAGAATCCCTAGTCAATGTGCTTTAGAGAAATTCAACTAATAATGTTGTGATAAATCAGATCTAAAGGATGACAAGGGGTTTCGAACATTCGAAAAAGAAAAAGTATGTGTATAGATTACCATCAAGTTATTGAGAGTGGTGTCATTCTAACGAGACAATGTCAGATTTACATGAGAAGGAATACAATACCTGTGGTAATAGGCTGAGTGTCGGCTTTAGATAGGGTCAACACAATCTTTCCAACATCATCATGACTCATTTTAGAAGAAAAAAATTAAAGAACTAACCAGCTAATTAGAGCTTAGATGATATAATTACCCAAACGATGAAGCATGAATTGAAGAAAAAAATATAAAGGGGTAGAAGCCCAATTTATAATGAGAAGATCGTTTCAATATCGAGCATAAAACTGCTTAAAGCGGATGTGAAGCATGCACTAATCACATAATCACACATGGACCTCAGAAAACACGTGGCTTCCTATTGAGTATAAGAAAAGCGAAGTGGAAAAAAGAGAGAAAAGACTAAAAAGAAAAACAAATGGATTAAATGATAGCCATTGATATCGAGGAAAAACACAATGATAACTATCTTTTTGACCTAAGATGGTCTCAAGAAGACAAATGCAAAGCTTACAATAAACAGTTGGGGAAAGGGTTCAAGAAGTCTATTACCCCAATCATAAGTAATTAGTGTAATGGACTTGGGGGACTTGAAAAGCATACATCTGCATTAACCTATAAAGAAGGTTCAACTGACCCGTAAGGAAGAAACAATAAAAGACTAAAACCCAAAGGAGAGGGCCCACACGGCCACACTTGATACGATAAACGTACCAAGAATGCTCGGAGGACATGAAAGGTTAAAAGGAAGGCAATGGTTAAAGCCCCTCCCTAGAAGGGAAGCGGCATTGTCAACATTAACATACTTCCGTAATAGAAAAAATGTCTGGCAAGTGCACGTGTGCTCACTTCACAATTATGAAAATATGGTAAAAGATATACATATTATTAATCATCCTTCATGAAATAAAATATGCATCTTCCTCCCAGATAAGGACATAAATGATAAAGACATTGACTCGTAAACCACTAAAATAACTAGTGACAATCTCATTATGCAATGAATATAGAACGACGATGACCACATTAGACACGATGAACTCTTTTTAGTGTGGCAAGAGAAATGAACTATTTATATAATATTCTTCTTCATGAAGAGGATCATTCAATACAACTTTAACTACTTACTCTCTCAATATATACTTCACTAACAATTACCCTTCCTAGTCAGAATCTTATTCTCACACCAAATGCTAGTCATAGCAACAACCCCTAGGGGTTCACTATGACAAAACTAACAGTGTTAGTTTTATAGGATTGAACTTTATAAAGTCCTTAATGATAGTTGTCAAGAAATTCCATTTACTCTAGCTGATTTTGGCTTCCACATTAACGCCATTCCTAGGACCACTATTTAATTCCCACGACCTATGAGCTGATCATGTTTGAATACTTTACTAAATCTCTCTAGAGTAAGGGGGCTCCTATACTTATCCATACTTATCGAGAATGACAAATTTGAAAATGCAATGTTGGTGGATAATGAATCAGGATTCGTAGAAGAGACGTATGGAAAAGCAAATATCACGTGAGATTTTGTGAAAATGAACAATTACAGGCTGCGATTCCATGGAAAACTGGACAAGGCGGAAAAACCATACATAGTAGGATCTAGGCTGTCCTTTGATTCACTAGTCGGTAGAAAGGGAGACTCTAACTAGGGGTGTTTAGTATTCGAATCGGATTCGAAAAAAATCAAAATTCACTTCCATTCAAAGTATAATTATGAATTCAAATTGAGGTTCAAATTAGTGATTTGCGATTCGATTGGATTGGAAATTTGAATTAGAAAAACACACACTTATACTTATTTATTTTATATCTTAATTATAAATGTGAATAAAAGAAATTAAGAGAAAATTCAATAATATATAATCTAAAATTTTTAATCCTAATTGGTAACTTTTGTCTTAACTGACACTTGAAATATTTACATGTTATCTTTGTTTTTTTTATCATTTGATCATTTAAATTGGACATTTTGATGAATTTTATAATATTATTCAATTAATCTTAATTAAATCAGAACCAAATTTATAATTTTTTAAAATCGAATTCGAATCTTGTTTGAAAATTTTAAATTCACCTTATCTTTTTTGAATTCGAATCAAATTCAAATGTAATCTGAAAGTTTTAAAATTCGATTAACTCGAATTGGATTTGATTTAATGAACACCCCTAACTTTGAAAAAAACCTTGTTTTGGCTCGGGGTAAGGGGATGAAGCCATAGGTTATAATACAACCCAACAGAGAACCCTCTATCATAGATTCGCTTGCATTGTCCTTATTTGTAGCCATAAAACCTCTTCCCTCCTCTTAGAAGAAGGGAACTAATTCAGTTGCTCTTTAAGCTCACACTAGCCTTAGTTATGGAAGGGAAATCTAACTAACCCCTCCTCACACATCAATCCAGACGAATGCTTACCCTTTAGTGCATACAACTCTAGAAGAAACCATTCATCCTCTTCTTCTTCTTTATCGACCTGATGATTCCACTAATACCTTGAAGTTTACCTAGAGGAATATGAGAGGTGCCACTTGTAATACCCTAATATCAATATAATAGTTATAAATATGGGAATTTTGAAGTTTTTCTTTTATGTATTACTGAACGAGTAAGTAACGAGTAAAATGACTATTTAAAATTGTAAGTTTTTAGACGAACTTAGTTTTGTAAGAAACTGTTTAAATATATTTAAATATAATAATATATTTTATTCAAACGTGCGCTATGACAACCCTACATCAAGATTAGGTAAATTTAACGTCTTTAAGAACTACTCTTAGTAGGTAGTATATACTTATATCTTATTAAAATATATTAAGATGATTTTATTTGATTAGCATTATATGAATTTTGCTTGCTTAATTGAACATTCACTTATGATACATGAACATGCATGCATGCATAATTGTATACGTGTGCATGTATTCTTCTCATGTGAACTTTGTGATTATTGAATCATACATGTTAAGTTACCGAATTATAAGACTATATGACTAGTTATCTGAATGATAAATATTTTTCATTTATATAAGATCAAAACTTATTCAAACATTACCAAACAAGTTAACATCTACAAACCTTATGTCAAGTACTAAAACTAATCAAATCTTAAACACCTAAACACTAACTAAAACACAATCATAACCCTTTTATCGGTTCATTAAGGCCCTAAGTACAAACTGATTAACAACTAAACTCAACTTAACCTGTAATAATGGTCATTAGCACCAATAAATGACACCTAACCATAATCACTCCCCAAACCTGCCACCTAGCACCACTATGCCACTAATCACTGTTGGTTCATGATAAGGCTGGTGCAACCAAAATCACTTCATAGTCATTTTTGGTGCTACATTGAAGGGCTTCCGAAGCTAAGCAAGAGATCTTCCGAGAGTCTGAGGAACAACAGCTGAGGATATCTACTGAAGGCAAAAGCTGAAGTCAACTGCTGAAGACAACAGCTGAAGCCAACAGTTGAGGATATCTACTAAAGACAAAAGCTGAAGTTAACTGCTGAAGACAACAGCTGAAGCCAACAGCTGAAGACTATCTTCCGAAGACAAAGTCTGGTGAAAGAGCTGAAGACAAAGTCTGAAAGCTTCCGAAGACAAAGTCTGAGGAAAGAGCTGAAGATAAAGTCTGAAAGCTTCCGAAGACAAAGTCTGATGAAAGAGCTGAAGACAAAGTCTGCTTCCGAAAACAAAGAAGACTCCAAGCCTCGGAAGAAGCAGTCTTCCGAAGTATAAGTGCCTTCGGAAGAAGTTATACTTCCGAAGCACCTTATCCTTCGGAAGATATTGCTATGTCCAGCAGATAAAAGTATGGTCCCTGTCAGTCCGCTGCAGACCTCTGATACAGCATGACATCTTCCTAAAGAGCCATGTTGTTGACCATACTTTATTCTACTGTTCACCTTTTTATGTTAGTACATGTTACCAACTTTAGTTGGTGACAAAAGGTAAGTCAGGGACATGTCCTGACTACCAACTCTCAGGCAAAATGTCTGAAAGACCTCACCTAGAGTCTTGTAGTATGGATGTAAGGTTAGAGGTGTCCAGCTGGTATCAAAGTATACCCGGCTGTAGGTAGT
>BJCO01795679.1:0-24451 GCA_018326465.1 Flaveria floridana | reverse complement strand
TGAAGTCCGGGAGCTGGCAAGAAAAATAGTTCAAGCGGACGAAACAAGAATGGACGTGGATGACTTGAGTAAAAAGCTGGATCAATCAATTTCAAAAAGGTTTGAAAAGAAGGTGGTAGATGAGGCAAGTGGGTCTGGAGCTAATACTGAGGATCAAATCATGCAAGATCAAGAGGAGGTTGTAGTTGAAGACTCACCAGTTCTAGACGTAAGTGAAGCTGGGTTTGCTAAGAACTTTATTGTTGATATTGAATCTGATGAGGCAGGATCTGAAGATGTTACTAATCCATTGGCCGGGATTGAGTTGAGGGCAGGAGCTTTCATAGAGAACTTTGAAGCCAAAGTTGATATGGATGGAGCTGATTGAGAAGACCCCTCTAGGTGAGGTCCAACCTAGGGGGAGTATTGATGATATAGATAGGTTGGACTCACCTAGTTTAGTTTAGTTTCTTTCATTTTGGATGTAATAGGACTAATGTTAGATAACTTTGATTTATGTAAGTAATTTTTTAGTTTCGCTCTGACCCAGCGAATCTACTAGCGAATCTATAGATTCGCTAGTAGTCAGCTGATGAAGGTCACCCGGCGAAACTGTTGTTCGCCGGGTGAACTTACCTGTTGGTCAGGGTATATTCGCTACAGCAAATCTACCAGCGAATTTACCCTTGTTTATATATATGCAATTCATGTATCTTTGGCAGCAAGTTTTGCCAATACCTAATTGAGAAATATTTTTGCATTACTATTTCATAGCTCGTTTAAGGCTGAAATTGTGTTTGTTTTGTTATCTTTGAGCCTTGTTTATTGATATTGATTGAGTTTGGATCATATGGCTACATATTGAAACTCATTTCTTTGTTTTTGCACTGTTTAATTCTATATTTATGGGATATCATTGTGATTATCATCTCAATAGCACTGAAATCGATCACCATTGGACCAACAGATTCTAACACCTAGAAACCCATCAACACACATTCGAACGCACATAAACACACATAAGCATATAACCGAGGCTAAGCCTAGCCAAGAACAACTTAATTACACGAATTCTTACCTTAACTTCGACTTCTTTTTCTTGTTGTTCAAAAAACCGAGAGCTTCTTCTCTTTCTCTCTCTAAAACCCGATTGTAAAAAGGTGATATGAAGTTGTGTATGGGCGGCCATGCTCTTTTTGTACTTTGACACATTTAACCACTCAACTTGCATTAATTTGTATTTTCTTCTTTTTATTCTTCTTTTACATCTTTTAAAATATCAGGGTGTTACATATATTTTCTACAATTTTCATGATTAATTTATAATACAGTGTTCAATAATAATTAAATAATTTTAACTATTGTTTAAAGTCTACTTTCATAAAAATAAATGTAACATTTGTAAAAATATTTTATAGAAATATTAGAGTATTTAAAGAAATAAATTTGTAGAAAATAACTAGATGCTTTAAAATAAATTGAGTATACAAAATTGATTTTTTTATAATTTTCTGGAGATTTTATTTAATATTTTTAAAGGCTGCAAAAGCCTAAACAATTTATGTTGAGGGTGCCCGGGTTCGAACCCTGGACCTCAAGTTCAAATTGTGAATGTGTAACCAGTAAACCAGGGCCGCGGCCGTGGTTATACTTGGTTTTTAAACCTTTTAAACACAATCATCAACAACTCCCAATTCCTATAAACCCTAGAATCGGATTACCATCAATTGAACCCCAATTCATTGTTGCTAATGAAATCAATTAAGGGGCTTTTGGTTGGAGCATGAAATCGAGTATGTGGGTGAGTTTAATTACCAGATTTCAATGTAACCCGATGAAGATGTGAAGATACCAAGTCGCGGCAGAGGGGGACTCGGTTCGAGAAGAATTAGCCAACGTTAACCCAATTAATTGTACAGTAAGCTTTCTTAGACGATGAGAAACAAAAACCCTATGTCAATTTCAGTTTAGATTGCTCGGATGGTGGGTTTTGATTGTGTTGCGGGTTCGATGTAGATGGTGGTTCGAATGCGAAGGAGATGTGTTTGTCAGGTGCAATTCAGAGTGGTAATCGTTTAGAGATAGATAGACGATCGTTAAGGTTAAATTAATTGGATTGTTATTAGTTTTATTGTTTTGAACGGTTTGATGATTGAAGTCGAGTTTCGGTTTCTTTATTGAATGCCCATAACGATCCTTAAAGTCGAAAAAAATGTGGTAACAGATTCGAATCTCGTCCAAGAAACGGTTGGAATGATTTTAGTTCGAAAATCTGAAGGGTTTCGGTGGTTTTTGGCCTCGTCGGAGCTCGCCCGAGCATGGCCGGAGAGATGGCCGAAGAAGGGGGAAAATCTTTGTGTATTTTACACATTTGGTCCCTGTAGTTTTTAAGTTATTATTTCATGCACAAACTTTCATTAAAAGTTGTTAAATTGACATAAAAGCCCTCTTAACTTAGTCAAGCTTTAAGTTTTATCATTAATCCATCTCGTTAATTATTTAAGCTTTATAATTTATTAATTCCATTATTATTATTATTATTATTATTATTATTATTATTATTATTATTATTATTATTATTTTATTTTTAGTATTATTATTATTTTTGTTATTATTCTTTAAATGTGAACAAGAGTTATAATAACATGTATTGTTTCTATAACCATTGAAATTATTATTATTATTATTATTATTATTATTATTATTATTATTATTATTATTATTATTATTATTATTATCCTAACTCAATGTTAAGTTTTATAATATTAAGCAAATGTGGTAGTTACTATTACTATTATTATTATTTAATAAATTAATTTATTAACTTCTAAATTAACTAAAAAACCAACATAAGTAAGCCCTCAAAGTTTAATAAATGACAACAAGTCCCTTACAAGAGTATAATGGTGTTAACATTTATTTAACGAAAAACACGAAAGGTTACATTAGGATCCATTTCAAAACTACACTATTTTAGTAAATAATTATTTCAACTATACTACTTTGGGGAAAAACCACTACCTATAATATCTAGTTTGATAACTAAGTTTTTAAATTTATTTAAGGAATGGCTTATTGACACTTTTTACTATGCAGTGTTCACCTAATTATGATGCTATATGGATGAATTATTTGATCTTTGTGTATGGTAAAGGGAATCTTTGTTAGGAATTTTGTAGTCACTTACCATTATGGCTTTAACAAGATCTGTATGTATAACATATTCAAATTGGTAAATAAAACAAATTGTTTCTCTAACGTGCTCTTCGGGCCATAGATGCCAAATATAACTTTAACGTATATGGAATCATTTCCGGTCATCATTTCAACGTGATAATCGTCTAGTCAGATATATTTTGAAACTTATAAATCTTTTTGGATATCCTACTACTCTGATAAAAGGGTAACTAGTGTTGACACATGTCACTTTTTTAGACTCACTTAATGTCACATGTCATCTTGACATTTAACAATAAATATTTTTTCCACCTAAAAGAATTCAATCATTTTTGTATTAATTTTTTTAAATACAAATTTTATTTTCAAATATAATTCCATCCAAAATTAACTGGATATAAATCAAAATCCTTTCATTTTAAACTACAAAACATATATCTCTTACTTTTACTTCTAGCAAACTCTATTGGTTAATTTTAAAATTATATTCTTATCAGATCTTTATTTTTTAAAAGACAAAATAAGTCATAATTTTAATATAAATGTTTACTTTAAGATTGTATAGTACCACTCACGGACACGTCAATTATAATGTTTTATATGTTTTTCTATAGAAACTTTAGTAAAAATAAAGAATTGCTTTTAGAAATTAAAATAAAATATTATTAAAAATGTATTTAAATTAGATATCAGTATTTTCAATTGTCTTTTATTTCATTACCGTCTCTTTTTGTTTTTTTATTTGTTATCATCAACAAAATCATTAATTTTCAAAATTTAATATGTTTTTAACTAATTTTAAACGTATTTTTATTTCGTTAGAAATATTTTATTTTATTTTATAAGTGATTCTTTAATTTATCAGATAACGTTTTTTTATAGTTTTTCTTTTTATCCAGTTTATTATATTGTTTTTTATTTAGATAGAATTCTTTAATCAAGTCTATTAACATATAGAGTTGTCATTTTTAGTATGGAATATAGAAAGTTTTTTTAATTGATTTTTGTATTGTCCATGCTTAATTGTATTATCATGCGTGGGTAAGTTTAATAGTAAACTCAACTAAATATGTGCATGATTATGAGTTATAATTAGTATCAAAATGCATTATAGACATTTATTTCTATGAGTTTATTTTTTTAGTAAATTTCTATACAATTTTATTTACACTATCATATTTTACGTTTTTTATCATTTACAATTGCTTGAGACGAGATTAGGCAATATTTTACTTTTTTTTATTTGTCAGGTTAGGTTATTTAATTAAAATTTTAAACTCATGTATATTATCAATGGTTTTCTCATACAATGCTTTGTTATAAATTTTATATAATTGTTTATTACTTATAATTTTACTCATATGTAATTTTAATCGTATAGTTTAAAATATCGTTTTATAATTAATAATATTTTATTTTATTTAATATGTTATTTATTAAACCCGTGTAATACACGGGTTCACTAAAACTAGTCTATAACATATAATAAAAGAATGATTTTTAAAACACATGTCATCATTCTAGCAAATCAAATGACACGTATCATCATTCTAACATATCAAAAAACTTATTTCTCACATCTCTCTCATAATAAATACGAAAATTATAACAAAAATCAATTTGACTTTCCTCTATTACTAAAATATGCTAAACAAACATATCTATATTTGTGTTTATTGTCTCTCTCATATTAAATGATAATTATTTTAAATAAGTAAATTAAATTATGAAACATCTAAAATATAAATTATTCTTATTTTAATAATTTACTAATACTACTAAATTATATGATTTCAGACATATTTTATCTTTAAATGTAAATTTCTAATTTCATTATTTGTTATAATTTTTTAGATATTCGTTATATTTTTATTTCACGAATAACTAATAACATCTAGAAAATAAGGTATTCATAAAACTAATGATTTTGACATATTTTATTTTTTCCACTCATGTGACACATAAGATCTAACATAGTACTAGAATATAAGATATGATTGTGGTGCATGTAAGTAAGGTGAAACACGCTCTTTTAGAATTTCACTACTCTATAAAAGGGTAACTATGTTTGTCATATGTCATTTTTTAGACTCATCTAATGACACGTGTCAGCACCACATTCTAACTAATCAAATTTTTTCCGCTTCTCTCTCCTATTAAATAATTACATTAATTACTAATAATATTATCTATTTATTTTTATATTATAATTAGTTTTTTAGTAAATTAGGAAAATAAATTTTTATTAATGTTATTTCCATAGAGATGGTTTTTTATAAAAAGATTTTTTTTTTAAAAATAAAAAAAATTACGTAATATTTTAAAATTGGGTTTTAAAGTAATTTTTTAATAAAACAAAAATAATTAAAATAGGGATTTATAGTAAGGAAATTTTAAAAAAATTGTTTAATGTTGTTTTAAAACAAAATGTCTAATTTATCTTGAAAAAACTAAAAAAAATAAAAAGTTTATATTATTGTTTTATTACTTATAACTATTACTTATACATAATTTCAATAATATCATGTTTTAGTCTATCGTTTTATAATTAATAATTTTTATTTAATTTAATAGTTTATTTATTCAACTCGTGTATTACACGGGTTTACTAAAGCTAGTATAAGATATAATTGAGATAGTACCAATAAGTATCTTTCTCTATATGACAGAATTAATTAAAGATGTGTCTTATATTTTATGTAATGTTAGTTGTGTCATTATACACTATACGCTTGTCTCCTATTATATATGTAGGCTTGTAAGGGCTTTTCGATATGTATTATCATTTTGGCTATTCTATATATATTAGTAACGTGACTTTTTTTTACACTTTGAAAGACTTCCCCTCGATGTTCATCTCTTGCTCTATATGATACTTTCATTTGCTCTTGAGAATAAGCTAGCATTGATTTGGTTACGTTGGATTGTCTTAAGTGAATTTATTATTTTGTTGTATGACGAAACAACATAATATGGTTTCAAGCATTTGATTAAACCACGTTCTTGATATTGCTACGACATGAGTATATTAGAATTGTGGTATGTAGATTCTTTTTTTAATACCAAATATCATTAGTGATAAACTTTTCGTATAGTTTAAATTGATTGGAAATGCGGGTGGAAAAGATCAAAGTTATACTCTTTAACCACCGGTAAAAACTTTTTATCATTAGTTGAACTTTCTGTTCGACAAGTTTAGTCATGATTCAAGATTACAATTACATTCAAATTTTTTTATTGATTTGAGTTTCCAAGTTCATAAACAACACTCAAATCTGATGAATCAAGTATATTGAAAATTATGTTTCACACAACTTGTGTGTGAATTCGGTCATGTCATTAACTCTAGTTATTGCTAAACTTACAGTCAGTTGCAAATTAATGAGCATGTAATTGTGAGCTTCCAATCGAAGTTTGTTTTTATAGATCTTGAAATTTTTAAAAGATTGAATTGAAAACAATTCTTGATATTCATAATATAAAAAATTTAATCCTTTATTGTTTTTACATAAATAAATATTTCTTGATAAGAGTATATGTTCATTACATTTTGTTGAGCATTATAGTATGGTAATGTTGATAATAGTACATGTTAATTAAATTTGTTGAGCATACGAATAACATTTTTATTGGATGTTAGAAATGTGTTTTCTGGTGTAATAATTATCGTTTGATTACTTAAAAAATATACATACCATTTTTATTATATATAAAATTTAAAAAAGTTAAATTTTAATTTATATATTGTTTGAAATATAAAAATGACTTTATATGTATGTAAAAGTGACTTACATATGCGTAAAAGTGACCTACATATGTGTTAAGTAACCAAGAAAAGATAAGTTAAATTTATTTTTTATGCGTAAATAGTAAGTTTTACACATACATAAACGATAGATTTACATATGTGTAAATGGCAAGCTATACACATGCGTAAATGTTAACTAACATTTAAATATTTGTTTTGACACATGCAAATAACTATTTTAAATGTTTTTTCTCGTTTTCTATAAAAAATTATTATAAGTAATAGTAGTTTATACCTATATCCAAGTAGAAACTCAAGAAATTCTTTAAGACATCCATAATATAGCCAATGTTTATATTTTCATATGTGTAATGGTTTTTTGTCTATGTAATAAATATGTTTTATTTATTTCTAAGTGTACATAACATTTGATTATATAACTTTTATTTTTTTTAACATTTAATTATATAAAATTTATGTTGTTTTAATTTCAAATGAAAAGGAAAACTTAGTTTACAAAAAAAAAATCAAGTTTACAAATGTGTAAAAAATAATTGTAACAAATTTACACATGTGCAAAAGACAATTGCAACAATATTAAACGATGAATTTTTTTATTTTTTATTTTAAATTTACTAGATTATGCTATAATTAAATATTAGAAAAAAATTGTTTTTATGGTTTATCTTTTATAAAAAAAACAAACTCATGTAAAAAGTTATAGTGGTTTAAAGAAGGAGGAAAGTTACTTTAAATATATTATAAAATAATAAATAAGGTTAAAACACATCTTTACCCTTTATAATTAAAAAATAGGTTAAATATGTGGCAAATTATAATTGATTAAATAAGTTTATTAGCTTAAACAATTTAGGATGGTTTGGAAAGAATAACATATATACTACTATATAAAACAAAACCTTAAAACACAAGTGTAATTTTATAAAAAATTAACACCTAATACAATTTTTTAAGCATTAGGTATAGTCTAAGGAATACACTTAGAGGCTAATACAATCCAGAACAACTAAAGCTCACAGCATGTACAGGTGAAGTGCAAGGAAAATACTTCGAAAGATTATATACAACTCAATGAATTATGCTAAGTATCAAATCTTCTGAAGCCAAAAGACCATATCTACCGAAGCCAAAGGCGAAGTCTTCCAAAACTTCAAATACAAAGTCTTCCGAATCCAAAGACTGATTTCTTCTAAACGCAGAGAATACATGATTTTTCTGAATCACCTTTTGACAAAAGCAGAATAACTTTCCACTACCAATTCTGATGAAACTCACCAATTTATATAAGTTGGTGAAAAGTTCATACTTTTATCAACTGTAGATTAAGATCTTTTATCTGTAACTTTCTATATTTGTACTTTTTCTTTTTTTTTGTAATAGATAAGGATGTGAGCTATGTCATGTCATAGTCACAAGAAAAAAGGTGTAAGGATTACACTTAAAGGCTGATGCAACCAAAGAGATCTCAGCATGAATGCATGAAGTATGAGGAAGTCACTTCGGAAGATTTTGCACAACTCAGAAAAATATGCTAAGTGTAAAATCTTCCGAAGCCAAATGACCATATATCTTCCAAAGCCAAACACAAAGTCTTCCGAAGCTTAAGAGACAGTCTTCCAAAGCCAAAGAGTGATTTCTTCTAAAGATAGAGAAGACATGCTTTCTATTATCACCTTTTGACAAAAGCTGAACTTATTTCCGCTGCCACCTCTGATGAACTCACCAACTTAGATGAGTTGGTGAAAAGCTCCTTACTTTTGTCAACTATAGATTAAGGGCATTGGTCTATAAGTTTCTATTTTTATACCTTTTTTTCCTTTTTATAATATATTAGAATTTGAGTTATGGAATATCATAGTCATAAGTCAAAAGGTAATCTGTCTTTTGACTATACATTGATCTTGTTGTCTAGGTTAGTGTTTCTAGCTGGCTTTCAAAGTATAGCCGGTTGTAGGATGTAGTATAAAGTATGTCAAGTACTTGTCTTTCTATGTATGCTTTATAACACTTGTAATAAAACTTGAGAGAAATATACATCATTCTTGAAAACCAATGTTATTTTGTTCTTGTTATTGTTCTTGTTCTGCCTTATATTTACTTGTGTTCTTAGTATCATCAATATAAACTCTGTTCCCTATTTGATCTGATAAATGTTTGAAGTCTCTCCTCATTATGAAACTGTTTCATTGACCCCCTTCAAATGTCCTGCAATTGGTATCAGAGCATTTTAGGCTCTTGATTGTAAGATCTCACTATCTTAAATCCCTTCAGTTTTACAAAACACTTAACAACTCAAATGGCAGCTCTTACCAATGCTGATATGGAAACCGATACTATAACAAAATCTCCACTGATCACTCCTGATTACTTTGTTACTTGGTGCCAAAGTGTAAGGCCCTGTTCCTAGGCACCTCACAGTTGGTCATTCATCCCACATAAAACATTTTAAAACATACATTTATTTTGCAGCGGAATTTAAAACTTTCATTAATAACTAAAACATGACATTTCATTACATTACAACATTTGTTTTCATCTCAAAATACAATGACATGTCAAAATATGGATGCCAGCCTTCAAAACGCTCCCAGTAGCTTATGCATCCATGCCTGCAACTCCTCAGCATCAACAAAATACCTGCCAACTATCATGCATACAAAAAGTCAGTGACGCTGAGTGAGTTCTTGTTTTTATAATAAATTACTTTATTTACTTTAAAAACTAGTCTTTACATTCATTCGTGGTCATACAACATATGTACACTCAATCTGTGTTCTTCATTCGTTTCGTTCTTTCATACTTCCATATTCATACTTTCGTTTATACTTTTCACTGTCTTTTACTTTCTTTTCTCTTACTTTCTTTTCTTATTTTACATTTGTCAGATTGTCATACATCATACATTCATACTGATAACAATTATTATTATTATCTTCACCCTCATTCGTTCATTTATTCATTCCTTCGCTCATTACTCATCATTACTCGGATCTTGTCTCATGCAATATCTCCGACTCATGCTCGAAAGCTGATGTTGTGACGGGGCCTGTACACAAACCCCCGAGTCATGTCCGAAGACTGACATAGAACCGGGATACGCGACAAAGATCCTATCTCGTATGCAACACCCCCGACTCATGTCCGAAGACTGACACAGTACCAGAGCGTGCAACAAGACCTCATCATCATACATCATTATGTCTAATGCAATACTCCCAACTCATGTCTAAAGACTGATACTGTGCCGGGGCCTGTAAACAAACCCCGACTCATGTCCGAATACTAACACAGTACCGGGGTACGCAACACGGATCTCATCATCCATCACTTTCATACTCACCATTTGTTATCTCATGTGTTCGTTCCTTTTGTACTCTATCGTATTCGTTCGTTTCGTACTTTATCGTTATCTTTCACTTCATTACATAATACTTTACATTCATTAATTTATTCATTCATACATCACACCACGTAAAGTCATACATAATGTATTACAAAACATAATACGTACGTTTTGAAAGCACTTTAACAAAGAAAGATAACATATCACTCACACACATACACATTATAATTTCATCACATGATCATGCACACATCAAGCATAAGTCATCACATCATAACAGGGCCTATCTCCCTATTCTACCCCCTTAAAACCGCTTAGAAAATTCTAAGTCCAAAATGGGTGCATGGGACTTTTCAGGCGCATGAGCATAAAAATTCTAAGTGTAAAACAGTCTGGGCGCATGGGCACTATTTGGGCGTTTCTGCCATGTTTGGGCGTTTCGCCACTATGCACGCACATGGACACTTAGCCGTTTTGGCAACTTGGGCGCATTGACACTATTTGGGCATTTCAGCCCTGTTTAGGCGCTTTGCTACTATGCAGGCGTCTGGACTTACACTTAATCATTTTTCACTTAGACGCATGGGCCTATTTAGGCACATGGGCACTATTCAGCCATTTGGTCCTAACACTTAGTCACTTTTCACTTAGACGCATGGGCCTATTTAGGCGGTTGGGCACTGTTTAGGCGGTTGGGCTTTTGGGCGATTGGGAACACTTAGAAAATTAAACTGTTGGACGCATGGGTTACTGTTTAGACGTTTGAGCAACTAACTTTTACTAATCAACTCATTTTCAGTCCCAAATCTAGATCTAACATGTTCTAAGCTTAGTTCTTACATCCTAAGCAACAAAACACATTTTTAATCATAACCACTAAAACATCATCTAAACTAGCATGCACAGAACACCATTCGAACAAAATGCATAAACACTCGGTTAACTTTCAAAACATGTGTTCGGTATGCACAATAGCCCCCCAAAAGTTGAAAATTAGTACAATAGGGGTTCTAGAGACTCACCTTGAGCATCTTTTGAGCAACACACCTCAAACCCGAGACCCACCTTCCAATTCAGCTCCTAAATCCCGAAAACAAACATTAAAAACCAAGAACTTCGGTCAAGAAGCTGTGAATTCGGTTAAAACCGAACTTAGATCAAGAAAACCTACCTTTTACAGCTTCTTCTTCCTTTCTCTCTCAAAAACCGAGAGCTTTTTCTTGTTCTTCTTCTTCAACCGAGAGCAAAAGCAGTTTTCTGCTTTAAAGTGGGCGGCCATACCTATTTTAATATAAAATATTACACTTTTGTACTTTGTTCACTTTACCCCCTCTCACTTGTGTCCATTTTCTTTTCTTTCTAGATACTTCTCTTTTGCTCTTCTTTTTAATAAAATTCGGGGTGCTACAAGTCCACCCCCTTATATAGGTTTCGTTCCTGAAACCTGTTGCTTCTCGAACAGCTACGGGTGACACTGTCTCACCTCTTCCTTGTTCTTACATGTGAACTTAGTTCTCTTTGGGCTCCACTGCACTTGTACCGGTGAAACCACCATTCTCCTTAGACTCTCTCTTCCTTATATCAGAAACGGTCATAAGTTGCTCCTCGTACTTGATTCCTTCACCCATCTCAGTATCTTCTAGTGGCACTATCATATCCTCCTTGATTGAGTACTTTCCTGGACGAAGCCTTCATCATAGTCCAATGTCGTAGGTCGACACCGAACTCTTATCGGGCACTGTTAATCAATCCATCTTCTTGCAGCACTCAGTGCTTACCTCATAAGTTACTGATCAATTCACCTGGAGGTGTATGTCTATCAACCTACGTCTATTATGGATGGTCTAACAGAAAACAAGCGGTCTCTCAATTCTATTACGTGATCCTTTAGTGCATCAGGTAATCTAGTAGACTTACCCATAGAAGTTTATATGTCGAATGACATTGATCTTTCTACTCCTAACATGCAACTTATCACAGAAGGTAGCAGGAACAAAACTACTACTAGCACCACAAGCAAAGCATATATGCACAAATCTAAATTTTCAAAAACGTACCTGATGTTACCTCAAAGTCTGAGCTAGTCTCCTCCCGGTCATAGCAAAGGCTCTAGCCTTCACCCTCCTTTCTCTTTCCTCGCACCGGATCTTCCTACCCTCGACTTCTTGTAGTCTCTGCTCATGTGTCCAGTCTCGCCACAGTCGTAGCACTTAGCCATCTGACAATCTCTCGCCCTGTGGCCCTCCTTTCCACGCTGGAAGCAGACGTTCAGTCCCCACTTGCACCCTCCTTCGTGGCCTCTACCACACTTCTTGCATACCCCGTCCTTCCTTGTTATCCTCTTCCGATCATCGACCCTTATCGCCTTACCTTCAGCCACCATTCCACCATTCCACCATTCCTATCTCTCCTTCCATTCCCATTCTTAACATAGCCCCGCTCCTCCTCTTCGTCCGTTATCGCCATCATCTATCACTCGTCGTACAATCTCCCAGCTAAGTCGACCACCAATCTAAATCTACCTGGTCGGGCAGCGATCAAATGTCTGCGGATGTCTGTCGGTAGTCCTTGAATGTACGTCTTGATCTTTCGTATGAACAAGAAGAAATGGTATCAAGGTAAGAGATTCACTTCTGTCTTGATGATTAAATTTCATAAGAACAATAATAGTGAATGAAAAGTTATCACCAAAGTAAGGGAGTCACCCCTGTTTTGATGAGATAGATTCATTTAGGAGACACGAGTGTCCTTAGTCATAAGTTGACTTGCAACTCTTGCATTGCCTATGATGCCAAATAGTTAACAGATTTTACAAAGTTTGACTTAGCAAACAAAGAGAGAAAGAATATAGGCTAGAAATTCAGAAAATTTCAAATTACTTCCATGTAACATTAACAGGGAAAAGAAGATCATGCTTACTAGAATTAAGGTTATAGTTCGGGATAATGGAATCAATTGTGATGGGTTTTCAAATCTTGAATGGTTTAAATCAGAAAATCAAGATCAATGAAAAAAATGATTCAATACAACACTGAGATGTAAAAGTTTGAACGGTAATAAAAGATAATACGTTGACTTCTCAAAGTGTTAAGTCAACCACAACTTTATTGAAGACACACGTACCTATAGGCGGACACCCATCTCATGGGTTCTAGGTCAGGTAAATGGATCCATCAGTCGAATTGGATTAATATGGATACCTTGCCAGAAAAAATATCCCAAGATACAGGTATCCCACTTTTCAGCATTGCATGAATTTAGTTATGGGACACTCTTTAAGGAGATTTGAAAATCATAAGTAACAATTTAAAGGTTAGAAACTATTTGATTTAGGCACACAATGCCTTAAATATGCATTAAGATTTATATACGCATTGACCAAAATTATAGAGATAGTTACATGAGGCACATGATGTATAACGATGTTTTAACCATAGGAATTGAGAAGTAAAACGATTTTAACTTTAACGAGAACATTTTATAAGATGAATGAAGATATTAGAATTCGATAATAAACCAGTTTAAGAAAGCAAGAATTTTTTATACTTTTAAAATATAAATAGGATGGTTCCATTTTATACCACATGGCCAATAGGAACATGGACACGTCGATGTGACTTAATCCCATTTACCTCGAGGAAAATGTGTATGTTGACCATAATTTAGCACTCATCCCAGAAATCCCCAGGTAAGCATAACAGGTCTCGCAATGAGATTTATATGGAATGTTTGCCTTAGCCCGAGGGCCTTTTGCCAGGAAATCCAGAATACGGGTGTTTATATGTCACACACTTCCCTAAGGCTATTAGAATTAAAAATTTGATGAGATTTTTCAAGATTTAGACACATTGTCTAAGGAATTTTTCCACCCGATAGGGTGCGTAAATTTCCACACGTAATCAAGAATGAGATTAAGAAAGGATTAGACGCGTAAGACTTAAAGGCATAAGGAGGATTGGGAAGTTGGGGTTTACAAGGTTCAAGGCACAATCCTAAGGCACTATTTATAAATATAAACAAATAGCACGTAAGGCATTTAGCATGTAACAAGGAACACATAAGATAAACATATAAGCAAGCTTACAAGATCATAACGAGTTTTCATGAAAGGGTCCTTAGGTTAACCATAGTCTAGGCCACCATTTCTAAGAACCTACATCCCTATAGTTATGGGCTCTGATACCAATCTGTCACACCCCAACCTTAACGGCGTAAACATCGAGATGTGAGGGTTAAGATTGTTCATGCCACACAACGCTATTTACGAAGTGTCAATATTACAAATTTTCAAGGTTCATAATATACATTGAGTATAAATATAAGATTCAAGCAAACATAATTACAAAAGATTCCATAACGTCATGTAACAATATAAGTCATTTTATTATTCTAGATCCAATCCTAGATGTGATCAAGTCTTCAAAAGCACTTAAGCGGTAACAAGTCCTGAAACATGTTAAAAATAAATGTCAACATAATGTTGGTCAGTTTCCATAGTTTTAATACATAAATATACATATATATATAAGATGACAATTCATGTCATAAGTTAATGAATAAAGTAATTAGCGATGTATGAACAGATGTAACATGTCAAACCTTGATAAAGTTTAAATATAAAGTGTAAATAAATTTTTATAATCCTTTAAAATAAACATGATTTAACAATGATTAAAATAACGTATTGCCCAATAATAATTTATTAATCTAAACTATTATTTAAAGTACATTTTATAAGAAATAACCCAAAATGACCTTTGTAAATAATTTGTGAAATTATGAAATATATAACTTCTGCAATTATCATGAATTTTCTATAATTAAAGATAATATAGTGTCAACTAATAATTTAACGATTTAAATTATTATTTAGAGTCCATTTTTATAAAAATAACTATTTATAACATTTGTAAATAATATTTATAAGCAAATGTTAAAGTATTTTAAAGGAATAAATTTTTCAGAAAATAATGAGATAACTTTAAAAATAATTCAAGTTTATAAAACTGATTTTTTTATATTTTTTAGAAATTTTACCATATTTTTTAAAGGCTAGAAAGCCCTAAAAAAATAAGTGAGGTTGCCTGGGTTCGAACCCGGGACCTCTGGTTAGACATGTGTGTGGTTTACTAGTGAGCTGAGGGTCGTGGCCGTGTTAAGAGTTGGTTTCTATTGTTTAAAAACACAAATTTAGAGAAGCCCCAATTCCTTATGAACTCTAATTCGAAATCAACCAAATTGATCGTCAATTCAAATGTTTCAACCCAATTAACATTAGGGCTTTTGATCCCAGGGTATAATCGAGCACAAAGATGTATTACACTTACTTGATTATGATCAGATTGTAGTGTTTAAGCTCGGTTTTGACTCAGTTTACTCGTGAAGAACAGAGGCACTGGGATTTGTCGATTGAGTGAATGATTCATGAAATTGAGGTTACCGAGAGTTGAAAGGGATCGAAGGGAACCTTTGCCCTATGTTAAAGTCTAGAAGGCATTGATACCAAAGGAAGTCGCTGACTACTCAGGCAAATACTAGAAAAAGATTGATGTAGATCAGAAGGCATTGATCTCTCTCCAATCCACTCTTTCAAACTCTATTTACAGAGGCCTCAAGAAGTGCAAGACTGTAAAGCAACTATGGGATGCACTGAAGCTTATCTATGAGGGGTCTAATGAAGAAAAAAAGAACAAGAAAGACCTTTTGATGCAGCAGTTTGAGAACTTCACCTACAAGACAGGTGAAACTATGACTCAATAATACTTCAGGTATTTTGAGATTGTGGATAATCTAATGGATGTTGGAGTAACTCTTGAGAACATGGACATTGTGAGAAAATTCATGTCCTCTCTTCCTAGACAATGAACACACTTTTGTATGGTCATTAAGAGCATTGAAAACCTTAAGAACCTTACTCTCATTAAGTTGTATGGTATCCTTAATGGATACCAGATCAAAATGAACATGCAAAATCCATCTGCAAAGTCATCCGACAATCAGCGGAGTTCAGCTCTTGATGTGGTTGAAAGGGATTGCAGGGAACCACAACATCATCTTATCTGCTACCCTGAAAACTCGCAAAAGGGTCCTTTCATCACCTTCCTAAAGAGACCAAGGGAGAGCTACATACAAGGAAGCCCATTCCAAGAATAAGCTTTTCTCAAACCTTTGTGTCTGCTGATGAATGCAATGGAAACTTTTTTTCACTCTTTAAGACTTGGATTGTATCCATCTAGATGATTTGGAGTACGTGGAGATAGTTCAGTAGATTACTCTTCTCACTCACAAGGTCAAAAAGTTCTATAAGAGGACAAGTAGGAAGTTTCCCAGCAGTGCAACCAGTGGAAAGTTTGGGCTAGATAAAAGGAAGGTGAAGTGTTACAACTGTAACCAAATAGGAGACTTTGCTAGGGAGTGCAATGCACCGAGGACAAATGGTGGTCAAGCATAATCTAGACGAAACTACACTAATAGAGCTCTACAGGGAAGCCCAAGTAGCAAGCTGCATTTACTGTTAAAGAAGGAGGCTTTGATTGGAGATTTCAGGTTGAAGATGCTTCTTCAAACCAAGCACTAATGGTTGATCATGAAGAAGCCAAGGTATTAAAACAACTTTGTACTCGTGGATGTATTGCTAAAGTTATTAGACACAGGTCCTATAACTTGAAAATAAGATATGACCTTGAGTCCCTAAATCTCTTAAAAGATTATTTTAAAAGAGCTTAAAATGATTATAAACTTAAGATAAAAGATCTAGAGAAAACCATTTCAACTCTTAAGCATGAACACATAAAGTACAGAACTCAAATCAAAGATCTCATTACCAAGTTAACTGAATGCCAGGCTAAGCTTGTGATCAGCAAAGCCAGGGCAGAAAAATGTGTTCTTGAAGAACAGATCTTTAAGAACATTATATCCTTATCCTTATATGTAGACATTTGTTATTAGAATAAGTAGGGACTAGGATCCACTAAGATAGTTACTCCGCACACTATACTATATGTAAGATCTCCAAGGTGCGAAACTTGTCAAGATGAGCTTCCCTCATAGACCTCATTCAAGAAGAGGATGGAGTTGAAGAGGAGATAGTGAATGATGGATCTGAGGTGAGAGAAATATACATCATTCTTGAAAACCTATATTATCTTGTCCTTGTTCTTGTTCTGTCTCATATTTAATATGTTCTTAGTATCATTAATATAAACCTGGTTCCCTATTTGATCTGTTAAGTGTTCTAAGTCTCTTCTCACTGTGAAACTGTTGCATTAACCCCCTTCAATGGTCTTGTAAAAGGCAATCTGCCTTTTGTTTCTACATTGATCTTGTTGTCTAGATTAGTGTTTCTAACTTGCCTTCAAAGTATTGCCGGTTGTATGATTTAGTATAAAGTATCTTAAGTACTTGTATCTTTAGATAAGTTTTGTAATACTTGTAAGAACTTGAGTGCAATATACATCATTCTTGAAAACCGTATTTGAGTGTTCTTTTTTATTATTCTTGTTACTTGTGTTCATTGTTTCATCCTAACTAGTTCTCTATTTGATCTTTTAAGTGTTCTAAGTCTCCCCTTATTATGAAACTATTGCATCCTTCAACGGTCTTGCATAGACTTAATGTCTTCTAAGAGAAAAATATATCTTAAATTATCAAAACTCTAAGGAATATCATTTTGAAAATTTTATTCCAAAACAAACTAGGATTTTAGAAGTGATGATGTTGACAACTTAAGACACACATATTTAAAAATAATCTTAAGTGTAGTTTAAGAAAAATCTATTCAAAGTTAATCATCTAATAGCTGATAAAAGATACTTAAATCTCTGCTCATCAAAAGCTTTTCTGAACAGATCAGCATATTATTTATTTATGTTAACTTTGACTAGTTTTATTAATCCTTTTTTAATTTATCTCTAATCAAATGATATCTGATGATGATATGTTTTGTCTTTGAATGCTGCATAGGATTCTCTGTGAGATAGCACTGTTGTTGTCTATATGGATGGGAGTCTCCTTGAAGTTGAATCCATAGTTTAGCATTTGATTCTGAATCAAAAGCACTTGAGCACAGCAGCTTGCAGCAGCAATGTTTTTAGCTTCAGCAGTTGATGAAGACATATAGGATTGCTTCTTGCATTGTCATGAGACTATCCTTCCACCAAGGATTGACATCCCCCATATGTAGACTTTGCAGCCATGTTGCAGCCACCATAGTCACTATCTATATAAGGATACAGATTGAAGTTAGAATTCTTTGGATACCAAAGACCTAGTTTGGGAGCACCTTTGAGATATCAGAGAATTCTTTCGACAGCAACCAGGTGTGACATCTTGGGGTTGGCTTGATATCTTGCGTGAAAACATGCAGCAAACATCATATCAGGCCTGCTAGCTGTGAGGTAGATGAGTGACACAATCATAGCCTAGTAGAGATGTTCATCAACACATTCCCCCTCAAGATCACGTCCTAGGAAGTGGTTTCTGGCTATGGGTGACTTTGCAACTTACATTCAGTCAAATGAAATCTAGTAAGTATGTCTTGTACATACTTTGACTAGTTTATGAAGATTTCACTGTCAACCTGCTTCACTTGAATTCCTAAAAAGAAATTGAGTTCACCCATGGCACTCATTTTAAATCTATTCTTTATCAGCTTCTCAAAGTCTTTGAAGAGGCTTGGATTAGTTAACCTAAAGGTAATGTCATCTATAAAAACTTGAACCAGCATCAAGTCATTCCCTGTTCCTTTAGTGAAGAGTGTTCCATCAATAGTACCCTTCTTATAGCCATGCTAAACAAGTTAATTAGATGGTGTCTCATACTACTTTGTTGGAGCTTGGTGCATCCCATAAAGAGCTTTATCAAGCTTGTAGACATAATCAGGATGATCTGGGTCTGTAAAATTTGGTGGTTGTTTGATGCACTTCTTCATCAATCACCCTATATAATAAAGCACACTTGACATCAAGTTGGTAGACCTTGAAATCGTTGGATGTAGTAAAAGTAAGGAATATCCTAACAGCTTCAAGTCTTGCTACAGGAGCAAAAACATATGTGAAGTCAATCCCCTTCTTCTTGTGTGTATCCTTGAACAACTAGTAATGTCTTGTCCTTGATGACAAGTACTCTATCATCTTTCTTGTTCCTAAAAACCCACTTGGTACCTATTATGGTCTTCCCTTGAGGAAGTTAACATAGGTTCCAAACCATTTGGCTTTTGAATTGAAGTAGCTCATTCTAAATTGCTTCAACCCAACTTCCATCCGTCAAAGCCTCATCAATCTTCTTAGGCTCAATCTAAGACAAGAAACAAGAGTGAAGACAAACATTTTTGTCATGGGTTTGTCCTCTTGTTCCACCCCCTTCTTAACATCTCCAATGATGTTTATGGTGGGATGGGACTTGTGGATTCTCAGTTGAGGAATCATAGCAAGTTGGTTAGACAAATCTAAATTGGTGAAATTCAGATCTGAAAATGGAGTATCACCCAATATATCAGCACGCTTATCAAGAGAAACTTGATCCAATAAGTGTGTGACATTATTGATGTTGTCTTCTATGAAGTGGTTATCAGCATCAAGAAATTATTGATCACTATCACCACCACCATCTCCTCCTATCTTAAAAGCTCCTTCACTTGAGTTACATGCCTTTGTGCTAGAATTTGTAGCCACCTTAAATGTCTCAGCTGAAGATTTTGCCATTGTTATGCTGACAATACTTCTAACTACAGGGTTTGTTACCACTAGAGCTAAAGTAATTTTGTCACTTAGTCTTCTTTGCTCAAATCTCGGGTCAGGATCTTCTGTTGATAAGCTACCTGTAGATCCTGAAACATCTTTACAAGATTTATTAAAACAGTTGGTAACTAAATCAAGATCAAACAGCCAATTAGAACCAGAACCTTTCACTCTGGGAGTGTGCTCATTGAAGGTCACATTTGCTGACTCCTTAACTATTATAGTTCTCAGATTGTATACTCTATAAGTCTTAGCTTTGGAGGAATATCCAATAAAGTGTCCAACATTTTATTTCTCAACAAACTTGGCTATCTGATCTTTAGTATTCAAGATGGTGCAAGGACATCTAAATGATCTAAAGAAACCTATGAAATGTTTTGAAAGGATCTCAGATCTAGTTTGATCAATTAGATTATGATTTACAGCGGAATAGTATAAGAATTAGATGAAATTTAAGCAAGAACACAAATGATATTCAATAAAACAGTATGGTTATAGAAAGAGAAAGTATTTCTGCAAAAGAGAATGTTTTCATTCAACACAAGCTTCGGCATGTTACAATTAGGTCATCTTTCCTTTTATAGGAAAAGATGACGTCAGCTGATGTCACTTGATAGTGACATCTAACCGTTATACATCAACTACTGAAAATAAACAAAACTACTAAAGATGTCTACAACAGCTGACATCTTCTTACAATAAAAGCTAAGTGTAGACTAATACTATAACTACTGAAACTACAACGTCTAAAGAGTAAGCTCTTCAGACGTTTTACATTAACCAAACTACTGAAAGCAAACTAATGAAAACACAAAAGAAAACTACTGAAATAAAACCATCACAACTACTGAAGAGTGCTACTTCAGCTGTTGTGACAACCTCTGAAGACTTGATCTTCAGACTTTGTCTTCAGTAGATGACTTCAGACTTTGTCTTCAGTAGATGACTTCAGACTTTGTCTTCAGTACTTGTCTTCAGACTTTGTCTTCAGCTGATTTAGTCTTCTTCAGTTGTTATGATGTCTGTGGGACTTAAAGGTTTTTCTGATCTGGCTCATTGTTTCTTTTGGTCCAACAAACTCCCCCTGAACCAATACAGCCAAAACCTTTAAGATTATTTGAGTCCCACTTATTAGGAAAAAAGGATGTCTTTTTCTTCTGAATCAGCTCAGAAGGACCAATATAAGCACAGGCCTGGGAAGAGGTTTCAGTAGATCTGATTGGCAAAGGATGGATGGGAACTCTGTCTTGGGGAATTGGACACAGAGTTGTTACCCTATTCATGAAACCTACTTTCCTACAATGAGTCTGTAAGACTCTCTAACATAGGCCTCCAAGAAGCCAATTTGTTCTTCCACGGTGAGTTCTTCAGCTCCTCCTTCAAAAACGAACTCTGGCCTATAATACTCATATAGATATTTGACCTGTTTCCTATTCTTTAGCTCCACAGTTGTTATTTTTCTATAAGCAAACTCATCAGGGTGATTACCCTCAAGTAACAACTGGAGCTCATTATTTCTGACTTCTTAAAGCCTCTTATAAATTAACCCCTTTTCACCATTTTGTTTTCTAGTAACTTTTGTGGGGGAAGCTTAGCTTTGTAGGCTCTCTTGAAGTCTTCTAGGATTTCCCAGGGTGATACTACAATGGCCAGCATGATCACTGCATCTACAATCTTCTTTACTTAGCCATTGTATCTATTTGGAATGTTCTTCTTGTGAATTCTATGACTCACCCTGGGATCAGGCCAAATTCTAACTTTCTCCTTCTGATATTGAAATGTGAATCTGAGAGCATACAACCTCTGAGCATGTTTCCTCATTGCTTGTATAGATGTAGTCTGAGGAAAGTCCTTATCCACCATACTCAACAGCTGCTCATCATGTTATTTGTGTAGTTCTTCTTCTTCAAGCTTTACTTTGATAGTTTGCATCTGGATGGCAGGAGTGATCACTGTTGGTTGGCTCTTTGCAATATTCTTAAAAACTTCAGGCATCTTCCTTTTTGATTTAACCATAGTTGAAATGGGCAGCCTATCATCCTCATAATCTTCTTCTTCTTCTTCTTGAATCCTCAACACCCTTCTCTTCCTCTTGGGTGCATCATCGGCAGTTTGTGTTGGTTTCTTGGGTAAAGGAGTTGGTTTTGTGGGTTGTGATGTTGGTTGTTTTGGTGTGGGAGATTGTACAGGCTGTTCTAGCATTTTTATTATGAGAGAAGCTTTGGAACACTTTGCTAGATCAGTCCTGCTCCCAGCACCAGCTTCATCCAAGGATTCTATGATCAATCCCTTTGTGAATACTTTAGACGAACAGATTTTGTTAGTTATCTCCAAAATACTTGTCCCTGGACCATGATTTCACCTCAAGAATTGTCATCCCCAAATACTTCGAAATGAATCTGACCATAGCTTCTAATCTTTCCTTCTCCTTCTCACTATAGCCAGTCCATCGGTGTTCAATCTCTTGTGTCTCCAACTTCCTGATTTCAGAATCAAGTTTAGTAGTGTCAAATCCTTGCCTAAATAGCTGATCAATGATTTTATCCATTGACCTGCTATGTTGCTCATCAGCTTCTTTGACCAGGTCTTCTAACTTTTTCTCAAGAGGAGTCTTCTCACTTTGACCCTTCCTCTCCTTGTACGTGACATGAAAATATTTTTCTTTTTCTTTCTCCTTCTCCATCTTCTTTCCCTTCTCCATCTCCTTCTCCTTCTCCATCTCCTTCTCCTTCTCTTTCTCCTTCTCCTCTTCAACTCTCTTCCTTTTGACTACTTTCACTGACTTAGACTCCCCCTTTTTGGTTGCATTGGATTCAGGGGTTTGAATGTCAGAAAGACTCTTAGTAACTGCATCATCAAACGTATATTTGAGGAAAGCCTCTCATCAAGGGCTTGATGCACAATATCAGTGATGATGGGAGTGATGAGAGGCAGGGAAGATTTAAAGATAGCAACCATTTACTCAGAGGGGTTCTGTCCCTGAGAAATGGTGCTAGAAGTAGAGGCTGGTGGCTGAGTAGTTGGGAGTGGCTCAGTGTATGGGAGACCTTCAGAAGAAGGTGCCATCTGTGGGTGAATGTGAGCAGATGGTCTTGATTCTTGAGACATGTTGGCAAGCAGTTCTTGTAGTCTACTTACCTCAGCCTCAAGAATGGTGTTGTGGGCTAGGACATCATAGAAAAAGCCAAGGTCATCATCAGTGTTTGCTGAATCATCTGACCTCCTAATTACATCAGGATGAACATGTGCTGAGTGTAGATCAGTATTCACATGTGCCCCTTTGTCTTGGAACTGGGTACTTCCTGCCTCAGGATGATGTCCTTCATCGACAGTTGCCTCTGGTGAGGTCTTAGAGATGATACCAACTTCAGCCTGTTCATGTGTTGAAGCAGGAGAAGTGGCAGCCTCACCAGAAGTTCTTATCTCCTCCTCCACACAGGGAGAGGAACTTTGTAATCCCTGTGCTGTGGGTTCTCAGCAACACTATAATCCTCCTCCTCAATGGTTGAGGTTTTCCCAGTTGTAATAAGTTCCTGGGGAGAGGGTAGAGTGTTGAGCTGAGTCAGCACTTCAGCAATGATAAATGTTGGGCTTTGTGGGGTGGTTACAGTAGGAGATAGGTTTGAAACAGATTGCACCTAGGGAGATTGGTGCTCTTCAATGGCAACCTTCTAAAGTGAGAGAGGTTCCAGTAACGTGGCTACCCCAAAAGTGGTTGCTTCAGGATCCTGTTGAAAGGATACCTGGGCGGTTGTGGCTGGTAGAGTCTGTGTAACTACTGGGGGATTACTACCAGTAGTTACTTCCTGCCTTGGTGGTGCAGGGGCATCATCACGGGGCTCAACTCCCTGAGTAGCCTTTTTAGGTTTTTTAGATTTTGGCTTGGAGGGGACTTTGGATTTGGAGGATGAGGCTGTGGGTTCCCGCTGCTTGGGTTTTAGCATCTTGGCAGCCTCTTTCAGTTGTGTGTTCGAGTTGTGCCTGGAGTATACTTCAGGCAAAACTACCACAGCAGGGACTCCTAGGCCAACAAGGCCCTCAGCTTTTAATTGATTCTCAATAATGGCCATAAGAAAACTTGGATATAATATCCATCTGTTAGCCACCTAAAAAGACATTTGAAGACATTTTGTTGTTTAATGATAGAATACAATACCTGCTGCCACCTTGAAGACATTTGATCCCATGAGGAGGACTTGGGGGCAAGGCAGACATTGACCATGTGAAAGATTAGGTGTTCAGGGTCATGGAAGTGCTTCTTCAAGATTGTGGTAGCACTTAAGTCACCTTCGTATCCATGATGGGTGAAAGATAAGTCGGTTGTACCCTTAGGATATTCAGTGATAAAGGTGGCATCATTCAGATTTAGGGTTTGCCGAATAATGTTAGAAGTGACGACCACCTTCTTCTGATTGACAAACGACTGGAGAGTGACCTCGGCATCAT